>JAVIWB010001955.1:0-270135 GCA_031893035.1 Dermolepida albohirtum | reverse complement strand
AATCTTGAGATTCGTGTTAAACGGCCAGGAATGGCAAAGAAAAGGATTCTGTTTCACCCAAAAAACGCTCCATCGCATACCAGCACATTTGCGATGTCCAAAATCCACGAGTTGCATTTCTAATTGGTACCGCATACGCCTTATTTGCCGGATCTAGCCCCTTCCGACTTACACCTTTTTCCAAAATTGGAAACGGCACTAGGTGGAAAGAAATTTTCGCGCCTTATTCTCCGGATCTAGCCCCTTCCGACTTACAACCTTCTTCCAAAATTGGAAACGGCACTAGGTGGAAAGAAATTTTCGTCTAACGACGAGCTTATCATCTTCGTAAATGAGTATTTAGCAAGCCTTCCGGAATCGCATTTTATATATGGCATAAGGGCATTGGAGCTCCGTTGGAATAAATGTATTGCTCTTTTAAGAGAATATATTGAAAAATAAAAATTATTTTGTATTTAAAAAATTCGTTTTTCTTTTCCATTCTCACTACTTGTCAAACTACCCTCGCAGCATGAGCGTGCGGTGAAAAAAAACGATAATTGAGCACATAACAAAGTTAATTTAATGTAGTGTCACTTTTTTTCAAATTTTTGAATTTATTAAAATATTAAAACCGCTAGAATCATTTCTATGGTCAATCAATTGTCTAAGACTGAACACGTAATACGCTTTAGTCTTTTTGTCTTCCTTAGCTGTAAAACTTTTAAAAAACAAGTGCCTTTCTTTGTCTCAGACAACAGAAACAGAAGTCCGAGGATCCCAAGAGAGAGAAAACAATCGAACTCCGGAAACCAGTAACTACACCAGACATTGCAAACAGTGTGACGAACACACGCCTCCACAAACTGCGGACACACACTATTGACGGTTACAAGTTAACATCAAATACAGATGTCGCATTCGATTAAAGAAGATTATAAAACATAAACTTTTACACCAAACAAAACAAAAATAAATATAAAATTGTATCTTAGACAAAAGTCTTACATATTGGTTATTTGAGGAACTCG
This sequence comes from Dermolepida albohirtum, assembly GCA_031893035.1. Taxonomy (NCBI): domain Eukaryota; kingdom Metazoa; phylum Arthropoda; class Insecta; order Coleoptera; family Scarabaeidae; genus Dermolepida; species Dermolepida albohirtum. Next base: position 269,125 of record JAVIWB010001955.1, on the reverse strand, counting down.
AAATAAAAATAAAATCGCTCAAAAAGCCCGGAGAGCACCAAGGACTGTCAGCCAGCGTTGCTGGCCTGACGCAACAGATTCCCAAGTTTTTACGAAGCGGCGGATAATCCTGAGGATGCACCAGTTTATCAAGTAGATGATTAGCCAAACTAAGTCCTCGATTAGCTTTTCATAGACATATACTGCAAGAACCGTTCAATTGATGGGAGATTTAGGTCTCGTCTTAGTTGTTTCCTTTTGCACAAACTATGACGCGCTGGCTATCAGGTGGAATGTCCTATTTTACAGACACCTGCAAGATATTTCGGTTCCACTTAGCAATTGCAGACAAGCAAGAGCCTGCTTGCAAACGCGCAACTTGTTAGAACTGTTAGAAGGGTCGGAGCGGATTAAAAAGGGCGGCCACGCATTCCTAACGGTCATGAGCGTCTGTTTCTGTACCAACACTTGCTTCTTCCACGTGAGTCTTTTGTCAGTTACTTGAATCCCTTTCTAATACAGCATTAACCAACAGAGACCGTCTTCTTTAGCTGGGTGCTTTTTTTGTATTAAATTAACTGCACTTACTATTCTTAATTTTAGTAATACGTCCTGTAATTGTATTGTTATCTGTTGGACATTCAAGATTATTATTATTGTTATACATACTGTTACATATAATTAGAAAGGACCTAGGAATACGACCCATAGAGGAATTTATAGAGCAGACACAGTTAAGATGATGGGGCCACCTACACCGAATGGAAGATACAAGGCCAGCAAAAGAAATATGGAGAACCCAGATTCAAAAGTTAGGAAGAGAGGAAGACCGAAACAGACTTGGAACGAAGCCATAACAAAGATTATCGAGAAGAAGGGGGGACGAGAAGAGAAGCTAGAGAAATGGCAAAGGATAGAAATGAATGGAAAACATTCACAAGAAGTATACCCGACACCACTGGTGGTACAAGGGACTAATAGATTATATACATACTGTGAAATTTAGATAGTGTTTTATTTATTCATTAACAAGAAGGCTTACTACAACCATAGAAAAGAAAAGTAACTCCTCATCAAATGGATCCTGAAGATTGAGTAGCATTGATGATAATGGCGAAGATTATGAAGTATTGTGGATGTATTTAATACCCCATCAATTGATATATCCTGGAAATTATTACAAATAAGGTGACATCATTTTGTAAATAAAATTACAAAAATCAATAAGACTTTTTATTTTGAACAAATATTTGAACTCACTTATTTTGTTTTAATTGCTTCATGTAGTACATTTTCAAATAATATTTCACTATTATGATTTCAGATCTAGTGGACAATAGGTCAACAATTTAATGGCCACTTCATCAGAAAAATATTTAATCGCAAAATTTTACAATTTTATTATGTAAGTAAGGACTAGTGGCCAATGGCAATCTAAACAAGTAGTTTTAAAAAAAAATAATATGAAAATGTGAACACGAAAGCACAAAAATTAAATACTGGGCAAAAAAATACCAACAACCGGTTTAAAACCTGACAAAAACAAGCCACTAGCAAAAGAGCTGGAAAAATTAAAATGTTCAAAACACATGCAAACAAAAATAAAACACGTTCCGGTTAAAAACGCGTATCATGGTCGTTAAATTCGAAAACCAGATAGCATAGGAGAAAATAAACTAAAAAGGAGAATATGAAAGATATTTTACGATTTACTATAATTTAAATTGGGAGGTAAACATTTACCACATCAAAGGAAGATTAGTTTTGAATACCCTAAATAAGTAAGTTATTCGAAATTCAATATACTCCAGGGTTGTTTTTCTCAACCAAGCCTACAAATATTTATTAAGAAAGTTTTTAAAAGTAAACCGCAAAGTACGACTACATTAAGAACTTTGCGAACAATTTACTAACAATTAAGGTGTATTATATACATCAAAGATTGGAATTAAGCGACAAACTCCTATGTTTGAAGGAACGGTGAATGGATATTAAATAAATTACATTTGTTGCATGCCAGTTAATTAGATTTGATTATGTAGTAAAAACTTTAATTCGATTCTAACGGCAGTGAAATCTAATAAAAGCAGGTAATCCTTTTCATTTTAAAATATAATAATTGGGTCTGGGAAAAAGTTCGTGGCGTTTTTTCAGTAAAATTCAACTGGTCCCCGCATGGCGCGTGGACGAATTCATTTAAACCGAATATGCTCCATTATTATCGACAATGTTTCGCCATTTTTTTGGTAGATCCATGATCCCATCGGTGAAAAACTTCTGTGGTTTCTGGTCGAAAAACTGAATCAAGTAGTTTTCACAGGCTTCTTTTGAAACCAACTTAATTCCATTGAGAGAGTTCTGCAGAGATCGAAACAGATGATAGTCAGAGGGTGCTATATCCGGACTGTAAGGTGGGTGCATCAAAACTTCCCAACCAAACTCTCTCAATTTTTGACGGGTCATCAAAGAAGTGTGTGGTCGGGCGTTGTCATGATGGAAGACAACACCTTTCCTATTAATCAATTCGGGCCGTTTTCTTTCAATCGCCTGGCGTAATCTCTCTAGTTGTGCACAGTAGAGTTGAGAATCAATCGTCTGACCAGTTGGAAGTAGCTCGTAGTGGACGATTCCCCTCCAGTCCCACCATATACACAGCATCACTTTTTTTGGCGTCAATGTTGGCTTAGCGAACGCTTGTGACGGCTCACCATCCTTTATCCACAATCTTTTACGCTTCCGATTATCGCACGTAATCCATTTTTCATCTCCGGTTATTAAACGTTTCAGAAACGGCTCGATTTCATTCCGTTTCAGCAGCGCATCGCAGATGTTAATTCGGTCCATCATGTTTTTCACGCTCAACTCATGAGGAACCCATACGTCAAGCTTTTTTTTGTAACCAGCTTTGTGTAAATGGTTCAAAACAGTTTTGTGGTCAATGCCTAGCTCCATGCCAATATCGATACTGCTGATATGCTTATCTTGTTGGACTTTTTCAAGAATTTCATCAGATTTTTCAGTGATTGGACGACCGGAGCGTGACTCATCTTTCACATTGAAATTTCCAGAACGAAAGCGAGCGAACCATTTCCGCGCAACAGATTTCGATAAAGTACCTTCACCGTACACAGCACAAATTTTATCACAAGCCTGCGCAGCGTTCTTCCCCTTATCATAATAATATTGCAGAATATAGCGAAATTTCTCATTATTCTTCTCCATTTTCAAGTGCGAATGACTTTCCAACCACTGCACCGATTACAATGTTTCTACGCTCAAACTAACGTTCGGAAGGTCATCTAAAAAACGAGCCCTCGGTGGTGTCGCTGTGACTTGTTGTTCTTTAGTTATCGGCAACCAATACCATCTATCGGGAAAAACGCCACGAACTTTTTCCCAGACCCAATATTTTAGTGACGGAATGTTTATAATAATAATAATAAATAATGTTTAAATATATAATAGAAAAGATACCATCTGCACTTAAATACAAAGATAATAATAAGACCAGTAATATCTATTGCTCAAAAAAAAAGCTATCATCGATTATTGTTTGTTACGTCCCTACACACTACAGAAGATACGAAAAACAAAAGCCTGCATTTCCTACCTGCGAAATATACTCAGCTACTTCCAGAGCTGAAACTAGTCAGTAACTCGGAGAATAACAGAGAGTTGTCCAAAAAGTCTTAAAAGGGCACCACAGTATTGTAGTCCCTAGAAGTTGCGTACTAATAGCGAAGCCCGAATAAATGTCATAACTTAATGTCATAATTTGAACTGGCTGCCATTTTGTTATAAATGAAAAAAGGAGCTCTGTTTTCATAAAAAGTTTATTTCAAAGTGTAAAATTGATTACATTAATTGAAAAAAATTATATCGCTCAAATGGCCACCTCCCGAGTTGAAGCTTAATGCGCTCGTTTTACAGCATTTTTAATTGTTGCTCGCAAAATATCTGGCTACAAATTGGCGATTTCTTCTTCAATGTTAGCTTTCAAGACTAGCAAGGTTCGTGGTTTGTTGTGGTAAATGCGAGATTTTAAAAAGCCCCAAAGGAAGAAGTCTGGTGCTGTTAGATCTGGCGATCTGAACGGTCAGTTCGAATTTCCAAAACGGAAGATCGCTCGATCTAGAAATTGGTGTTTCAAAATCTCTATCGTTGCCCGAGCTGTGCGAGCAGTTGCTCCGTCCTGTTGAAACCAACAATGATTAAGACACAATGCAGCAACTTTCGGTAAAAAAGACTCGTTCAGCATCTGCCGGTAATGCTCACCATTGACGGTTACGGTGGTGCAATCGGCGTCTTCAAAAAAATAAAGGCCTATCACTTTTTCATGGCAAATGCCGCACCAAACAGTCACTTTGATGGCTCTTCATACATTTCATGTGGATTCTCTGTGCCTCAGAAATGCAAATTTTGTTTGTTAACATAATCATTTAAGTGGAAGTGGGCTTCGCCGCTTATTATGATTTTTGCTAGGAAATCATCCTCTTGCACCAAGTTTAAGTATGGCAGTAAGTTAACCTTATCCGATGGTCAGCAGTTTGTAGGGGAATATTTTCAAATCTTTCATCAAAATTAGTTGCAACGAACGTCTATTGATGACTACCCTCAGCCAAACGCTTAATTGTTCGAGCACATGGAATACGACGACGAGGAAAACTACAGCGAAATTCACGCTGCGCTAAAATATCAGACTGAAAATTTATAAAATAAGCGGTAATAATAATAATTCTACGTTCTTGACGTGTGTAACACTCCATGACTTGTTCACAACTAATTCTCTATATATCTACATCATAAGCACAGTGACATTTGGCGCCATCTGCAAAAATGGCAGCCAATTCAAATTATGATATTACTTTTGCGCCACCTGTTATATGTAAGTATATATTAATTATATCGTATAAGTATATATTTATTAATGTTTTATTCTAGTTTGAAACTATTACATCAGCTTGCAATGTTTAAACTGTCCTGTACCTAATCGCTTGCATAGCACAGTCAATCGCTAATAAATAAATGAAAACGAAGCGGTCTCAAATTAGCACTCTAAAGAGTTGCCATCATATCTAAACAAAACCACGATTTGGTGTGGTTTATGAGCGAGTGGAATAATCGGTCCATATTTCTTCAAAAATGAAGACGGCTGCAACGCATCTGTGAATTGCGTCCAATATCGCGCCATGATAACGGACTATTTGCTAGTTGAAATTAAAGCACATGATCTCGGCGACATTTGGTTCCAACAAGACTGTGCTACTTGTCACACAGCTCGTGACAGCAGGGCTTTATTGCGAGATCAATTCAGTAAACAATTAATTTCACATAATGGACCTGTTCAATGGCCGCCTAGATCATATGATATCATACCTTTATACCCTTTTCTTTGGGACTACATAAAGCCCAAAGTCTATATGGACAAGTCAGCTACGATTGAGCAATTTTAAGCCAGCATTACTAGCGTTTCTCGCCAAATACTACTTGAAATGCTCAAACGCGTCATCGAAAATAGGAACTTCAGAATGGGCCATGTTAGGCGCAGTTCCGACCAATATTTGAAGGGAATAATTTTTAAAAAATAATTGTCAACAATCGTTCTTTTGTATAAAATTGAAGTTTTTATTTTTTTATTTTTGATAAAAGTTCTTTTAAATGAATCATCCGTTATATACGTTACGGAGATATTTTTGCAAGAATCTACTTCCCTCTAGTGAGTTTCAAACTATTACATCATGGAAACCGATACTAAATGGATACACACAGTAAGTTATAATTTCATGCTATTATGCGCTGTTAAATAAAACAAAGTCTTTGTAACGAAGCTTTCACGTCAATTCTATAAAGATATTCTTTGACTTCATCATCCTTTAAATTCTTATCTCGTCGGCTGCTTTCGAGAATTTTCTTTCATCTTTATTGTAAAGGGTTTTCCAATAAGGACTTGTACAACTTTTTTTCAAAATAAAATGCAGACCATTTGAGATATTTCAAAAACTTTATTATCGGGTTGAAGTACAATCAAATCATTTATGAATGGAACTCGACTTCGTTCATATGGCCACCGCGGGCACGTTTGCAGCGGTCGATTCGTTGGACCCAATTTTCGATGACTCTTCCAACGTTGTCTGCTTGTTGGCATAGACCAATGACTTGACGTAGCCCCAAAGAAAAAAGTCTAGAGGCGTTAAATCGAACGAACGAGACGGCCAATCGACTGGTCCATTTCTTGAGATAACACGCTCATCAAACTTACTCTTCAATAAATCGATTGTAACGTGCGCTGTGTGGCTTTTGGCACCGTCCTGCTGAAACCACATGTTGTCCAAGTCCATATCTTCCAATTCGAGCCAAAAATAATCGGTAATCATGGCGCGATAACGATTACCATTCACAGTAACGTGACGATCATTATAGTCCATGAAAAAATATGGCCCTATGACGCTGCCGGCATGCAAACCGCACCAAACAGTTATTTTTTGTGGATGAAGTGGTGTTTCATGAAGCACATGTGGATTTTCATCCGACCAATAACGTATATTTTGCTTATTGACGAACCCATTGAGCCAAAAATGAGCTTCGTCACTGAAAATGATTTTGCGATGAAATTGATCATCTTGGCGCATCTTTTCCAGAGCCCAATCGGAGAACGTACGTCGCTTCAAATGGTCCATCGGCTTCAATTTTTGAGTCAGCTTGATCTTGTATGGGTGTAAATCAAGATCCTTACGCAAAATTCGCCATAAAGTGGTCTGGGCGATGGCCAACTCTTGAGAACGCCTTGGAATTGACTGATTTTGATCATTTGCTACGGACGTTTCAACGGCGGCGATATTTTCGACACTTCGACCAACCCGTTGTCTCACTGGCACGGCAACATTACACAACGAATATGTAGACTCAAATTTTTGCACTAAACTTGTTACTGCCTGTCTACTAGGGCGAGAATTACGACCGAAAATCGGAGTTAACGCTCTTAAAGTAGCGGTCACCGACTCCGAATTTCTGTAGTAAATTTTTATAATTCGCAGACGTTGTTCGTTCGTGTACTTTTCCATGATGAAAATGTTAAGTTTACTGAATAAATTGACAGTGACAGTTCGATGATTAGTGGACGGGTGCGTTCACAAATTGAATTAAAAGTTGTCAAGTCCCTATTGGAAAACCCTTTATATTTCATAAACTATAGCAGAAGTTATAATTGTATAGTTTCGTATAATATTGGTAGTAGGTATGGATGACTTCAACAACTATGAAGCTCAAAAATTAGGATTCACTACAATTCAAAAAAAAGGATAATTACCTTATGAAGTCCTACTCAGAAATGGACGACCAACTAGTTAAATACAGCTTCCCGTTCCGCTCCATATAACTTTTTTCAGAACTCAGAAAGAATGATTACTTACAACTGCATATATAATCCGTTCTTCCCGGTAGCGTAAATAAAATAGCGGAACGGTCTCAACTGCAATGGCATTGTCGACCTCTGCATCTTCTGTGAATCGCAATTTTCTTTTTGCTTGTGAACCTGGAACTCATTTCACCGGCATCCAAATTTATTTGGTGCTATAGTTTTAATTTAATGCTGTTATAGAATTCTTTTTGCTGTCGTGCACTAAATGTGATTTAAAGTGAATCGATAACTCTTTCGGTTAGCGATGCTGCTAGTTGGGAATAAATTCTATCCCGCATTTTAAATGGCATTATTAACATACGAAAGAATTTCAATAATTTGAATGATTCCATAATAGATGCGCTTATATCAGTAGTATTTTAATACCATAATAGATTTGACGCCCAACTCACGGAGAATATTTTGAATTGAATTTCGCGTTTAATTACCAAATGCAAAGAAATTTCTTACAATGTAAAGTATTAAAATAATATTTATAAAATAATTTCGCTTAGCCTGCTGCAGTTTTTTGGATGGCATTGAAACCAATGAAAATAAAACCGAACGGTGTTCATAGAATAACAAAACTAGATACTAAATAAATCTTTAGTATCCAACAGGATTTGCCAATTATAGGACAAAAACATTAAAACCAATACAAACAATGACTAAGGTTGATATATAACCCCTTGCCACATTAACTTTTGTAATTCTGTATACGCATTTCGACAACCAAGTTGTCATCATCAGCAGATAACCGCAAAGTGTCGCACCTGGTAAACCACGGCGAAAAATACCTGTACGAAAACACACTCCGTACGCGGTACACACCGTTGAGAACCTAAACGTACACTAAATGTTCGTTTCACATGATTCTTAAAAATTGTTTTACTTAAACTGAGATGAATGACATTGGAAAAAAGGGGGATACGGACACGACCGATAAGTATCTGCATGTGATTTATTACTGTGTTTCTCTTCTTCGGACATTAAGCAGACCGTAAAGGGGCGTCTGCATTGGTCCATTGTCACTATTCACCACATGGCTTTTATTCTTCAAGATGTGCATGCTTTCATACGTGTCTAATTCACGATAATTATACATGTTCTTTATCAAATGTAAACAATCCATATTAACACTGTGGTTATTTTCTAACACGTGCCATGCTATACCTGATTTTTCTGGTCGGTTGAATTTTATGTGTGCAAGGTGTTCTTTATACCGGGTTTCGATCGATCGTTTAGTTTGGCCGATGTATTGTTTATTGCAATCTAAACATTCAATTCGGTAGATTCCCGACTTTTTATTATCTTCGATTTCTTCTTTTGCATTTCCTAAAAGGGTTTTAATTGAATTATTGGAGCGAAAACAAACATGAAAACCGCGCTCATTGAAAATACTATTTAAATTTCTTGTCAAACGATGATAAGGTAAACAAACAAACTGCTTTTCCCGATTGCTATGTGGTGATAGACATGTGGTATCACGGATTGTTTTTCTTATGTTAGCCTTTCTAAATAATCCATTGATTATTTCCGAATCAAAACCATTGTATCTCGCGATATTCTTAATGAAATTCAATTCTCTTTCATATCTTACATTTGTTAGTGGGAAATTAATCAAACGATTGATAAGAAAGTTGAATGAAGCCATCTTTTGTTGCATGCTATGATTTGAGTCCGCCGTGATGAATCTATTGACATTAGTTTCTTTTCGGAAAATATCAATTTCTATTTTGAGATTATTCCTCATAACTAAGGTATCCAAAGAAGGCAACTTGTCATTGTTTTCTTTTTCTACTGTAAATTTAATTGTCGGAAATTTTGAATTTAACTGTTTAACGAAATCATCCAAGTTGCATTTATGTGTATTGAAAATCGCGAAAATATCATCGACATACCTGACCCAAATTCTTGGAAAATATTTAGCTTTGTTTTAATTCAATTTCAAACTTACTCATAAATAGGTCCGCTATGAATGGAGAAAGACAATTGCCCAATTCCCTGTTTTTGTTCATAAAACCTCCCTCCCATCGAATTGAAAACAATTTTGGGACATGCAAAGGTTTGTTAATCTCACGTATTCCTTTATTTTCTCTGGTTCGATCTTATTTTTGTGAAGAAGTTCTTCTAAATATTTTAAAGTTTCTGGGATCGGTACCGAAGGAAACAATGACATTACGTCGAATGATACTAAAATTCAACAATACAAACAAATAAAATAATCGTAAATGTAAAACATAAGGCAGGAGAAAAAAAGTCATTCGAATTTTAAACGAAGCAACTAAACAACTACATATCAACAATGCAAGATTCCAAAAAATGTCCGAAACAAGTTTATCAGTCATGCAACACATGTTATAGACTCTCTTTGCAATACATTGCTGCTACGCCCTAGGAAAAACAATACCCAGATAAGCCACTTACTTTATATGAATGACATAAAATGATATGTTACCAACCACACAGACTTTAGAAATCTATTGGAATGCACTAACGCCTTCAGTGGATACACACGATTAAGCTTCGAACTGAATAATTGCCGAACTAATGCTATGAAAAGGCGTAAATGGATTCAGAATGAGGAATTTGGGGTCAAGGTCACCGAAGTAGCCATCAAAGATATGAATCAGGACTAACTCTACAAATATTTGCTATACCATCAAACCCAAGGAATGCATCAGTTTAAAAGCAATGAGCTGCTGACATTCCTAGAATTTTTCCGTAGTTTCATTTACTCGAGTCTTTTCTGATGAGATTCTTCTCTTCTCTTCGATTTTGTCGAGGTTCTATTGGATTCTTTCATATTTTCGTATACTTGGATCTCTTTTCAAGCAAGAAATTTTCCGCTTTCTTTAGATTTTTTCTATTTTTTAGAGTTTCCTAGAATTTTTCCATAGTTTCATTTACTCGAGTCCTTTCTGATGAGATTCTTCTCTTCTTTTCGATTTTGTCGAGTTTCTATTGGATTCTCTCATATTTCCGTATACTTGGATCTCTTTTCAAGCAAGAAATTTTCCGCTTTCTTTAGATTTTTTCTAATTTTCAGCGTTTCCTAGAATTTTTCCATAGTTTCATTTACTCGAGTCTTTTCCGATGAGATTCTTCTCTTCTTTTCCATTTCGTTGAATTACTGTTGATTACATACTTCGTACATGAATGTTATGTATAAATATGACTGCTAGGGTAGCAAGTCTTCTTTATAATATTATTATTATTATATCAGCATGTAATATAATAATATACACTAGAGGAATTAACTTAACAGTATTATGTACATAATTTAATATCTTCTTAAACAATGTTAGTTAAGCCTTCAACAATCAATAATATTTGCTTAGTTGTTGGTGTATAAAATAACACTTTCACTACCCATGGAGGCAATACAGTATGTTTTCCTCGCGTTGTAAACATTCGCAAACAGAAAGCACACAGAAACTATGCAAAACTCCCTTCAGGTCAGAGGTACGAAAACGTTAACACGGGGTTTATTTATGACAGCGTCAGCGTTTTTCATTCGTGCCGCATAATCCATTACACTTCGCCTCCGCCTGGATAGAACATTTTCCGTACACCCTCTGCGCTGTTTTTTTTTACAAACCATTTAGAAATAATCGCGGTCGAGAACGCTACACACGTTTTGATATTAATTTTTATTTTTAGAACGTACCATGGTAACACACGCATCACAAGCAGAGACAAGAAAGGAACAAAGATGTAATTTATATCCGTAACCAATGGCGGAGACAATGACAAACATTATAACAAATTCAAATTAAAGCTTACACAAACACTTAATAATAATAGTAACAGTCCATCCCTTAATATATCTCAGCTTAATGCTCATTACAGCTTTATTTTAAGATTATTCATAACGAAGTCGTAAGTTGTTGGCTCATAACGCCGGGTCTCGTGATCGACTTCGACAAACTGCTGTCCGAGATTTTTCGTGGTTTTCCTTTCCGTTTAAGAACATGATGATATCCAAAGACCACGAGCGCGGACGTAATAATAGCTCATCGCTTGCCAATGCCTCCTATAATTGGCACTGTTGAGGGATGTCAAAGCTTAGATTAATATAATCATTATCATTACTATTATTATCTTTAAAATGATTATGCAGTACACTCTTGGCACTTCCTCAACCTAATGCTGGAAACTTTTCACTGAACCCATATATTTAAGCTCGAACTGTACGCGGCTGGTACTACGGAACAATTAATACAAACTTTATGATACTTTGTATGTCAATAGAAAGAAATATTATTATTATCATAATTATATTGTCATGTCTCGTTACGTGTTCTCTCTGTGCTAAGTCTATAATGTGCCTGTGATATGTTCATCTGTTTTCGATGTTTTAAGACATGGCTGCGTATATTTACAATGTTATTTTGCTTCATGGTATGTTTGCTATTTCCTGTTGTTCTCAATTTATCTTATATTGCAATTAACACACCTCAGTTTTTGTGTAAATAATTTAAATTAATTTATTGCTTTAATTACGCTGACCAAAAGAATTTCAATGTTTGGTTTTGCCATCAAGTGACGCATACTAATTTTTATAGAAGATATAGGAGCGTTTATTTTACTAAAAGAGCAATGGGAAATTTAGCTCTAGTTTTGTTTGGGCTTTAATGGAAATATTTTTCTGTTTATAACACACTTGACATATTTTTAAATTATTACAATTATAAATGTAGTGAAACAATGCATTGTCTCTTATAGACAACACCTACAGCCTCTCAGCAGAAATTAATCAGTGTGGCATATGGGTTTACAGAAAAGCTCACACAGTGCGTGTAAAGTAGTTCGCAGACTTTTATGTGTGAGCTCTACCGTAACACTGTGATTAAATTCTACTGATGACGATAGCTTAGTTGCCGAAATACACAAACATTAACGTGGTAAGGATTTTCTACCTTTTTTTAGTTAATTGAATTAACCACAACTTCCAACAAAAGTACTGTTTATAAAGAAGTAAATTTTGTGCAATCTTAATACAATGTCACTTTTTTCAAGACACATCTTTCATATAGTATATCTCTGCTTATTTCTTCTCTAAAGCGTAAAAACAAACCGGATTAAAGTAACAATGTAAACTTGTCGCTCCTCAAGAGGAAGAATCACATCACATCGGTACAAGTCTCTTTCTGCATTTTGTTGTAACCAGAGCTAAGTCAGTACTAGGGTTTTTCTAATAATTTGTACTTTGTACATGCTGTTTTATTTTATTAGGGTAAAAACTCAGTTGGTCAGTCTTATTATTGCACACTAGAGATATAACGAAACTCTATTACAATAATTACAATATTACAAATAATTGTTGAGCCAAACGTTACAGGCGCCAACTAATTAATAATAATTCTATGTTAGAAAATAAATGAATTTTCTAACATAGAATTATTGTTAACTATTTGGCGCCTGTAACGTGGGGCTCAACAATTATTTGTAATACCACACCTATTTCTCTTTTCCACATCACAGCATTGTTTTTATTACAATAATTACAATATTACGAATAATTGTTGAGCCCTAAGTTAGAGGCGCCAAATAGTTAACAATAATTCTATGTTAGAAAATTAATTTATTTTCTAACATAGAATTATTGTTAATTATTTGACGCCTGTAACGTGAGGCTCAACAATTATTTGTAATACCACACCTATTTCTCTTTTCCACATCACAGCGTTGTTGATACAAAAGATACATCAAATTATTAAATACACACATCGGTGTTCTGATTTAATATATGGTCGCAGTTTCGCAAAATGTGATGCTTGCAATGTGAATTTAATGGTTCACGAAGAACGGGAACAGAGAAAATTTAAAAAATCATATTAATATCATTTTTTGTGTCTCGCTGATTCCACATGCCGTTTGCATTGCAATTTCGTTCTTCGTAAACCATTAAGTTCACATTGCAAACATTGTCAGTCGCCTTTCGAGAAATTTAATACTCTGCCATGTTGGATTATGTATATATATATATATATATATATATATATATATGTGTGTATATATATATATATATATATATATATATATATAATATATATATCATCGAATATAAACATATTTGTCGAATTTTCATAGAAATTATTCATAGATGTAGTTAGATCGTAATTACGTTTCAATACAATTATATTTTTTAATAGTTATTTTTAAATCTCGTACTTTTATTATTTATTTATTAACTAAAACTTTAATTTTTAAACCCTCATATCTCTTATACTATAAGAATCGTACAGTATGTACCACGAAAAAAATTTATGATATACACGAAAATATTGGGTTGGCAACTAAGTACTTTCGGTTTTTACTGATGGAGAGCGTTGCTTTATTTTTTGTATAACGTATGTTAGTGCTGTACTTTACCGTTTGTCACGTGATACTAGTCACATTGACGTAACTTCAGAAGCAAGTAGTGCGTGATTTTTATTAAAGCTATTAGTTGTGGGTTAATTTTAAATGGAGTGCAGAAACGAACATTTTCGACATATTTTACTATTTTATTTCCGTAATGGAAAGAAAGCCGCTGCGGCTCACAAAAAGATATGTGATGTGTATGGTGCTAATTGCTTAACAGAGCGCACGTGTCAGAATTGGTATGAAAAATTCCGTTCTGGAGATTTTTCCCTCAAAGATGAGCAACGTTCTAGTCGGCCTACTGAAGTTGTTGTTGACCAAATCAAAGTCATAATTGAAGAGGATCGTCATATAACTGTTCGAGAGGTTGCGGAGAGGCTACATGTATTGCACACAACAATTGAAAAACATTTAAAATGTCTTGGGCTAGTTAAGAATCTTGATCTCACGAATTGAAAGCAATTCATTTAACACAAAGAATCAACTTTTGCGATATGCACCTTAGACGAAATGAAGCCGACCCTTTCTTAAAAAGAATCATCACTGGTGATGAAAAATGGGTCCTGTACAGTAACATAGTTCGAAAACGATCATGGAGCAAAAACGATAAACCAGCTCAAACCACATCGAAAGCTGAATTGCATCCAAAAAAGATAATGCTGTCAGTTCGGTGGGATTACAAGGGTGTAGTGTTTTTTTAGCTGCTTCCAAGGAACCAAACGATCAATTCTGATGTTTACTGTCAACAATTAATAAAACTGGATGAAGCAATCAAAGAAAAACGGCCAGAATTGTCAAATCGGAAAGGTGTAGTTTTCCACCAAGATAATGCAAGGCGTCACACATCTTTGGCAACTCGTGGGAAACTATTGGAGCTTGGCTGGGAAGTGATGCCACATCCCCCATACAGCCCTAATCTAGCACCATCTGATTACCATTTATTTCGAAGTTTGCAGAATTCTTTGAATGGTAAAACTTTCACAAATGACGATGACCTTCATTCGCACCTGGTTCAGTTTTTTGCTGATAAGGACCAGAAATTTTATGAGCGCGGAATCATGCAGCTGAAAGAGAGATGGCAAAAGGTCATTGAGCAAAATGGAAAATATATAATTGATTAAAAACTATTCTTTTTTTAAAAAAAAGTGTTTTATTTTATACTACAAAACCGAAAGTACTTAGTTGCCAACCCAATATATCAGACAAGTTCATGTAAATGGATCCTTATAATAATGGTATATAAACCAAACTGGCAGTCGTTGCATATCTGATTCATAACATAGTAATACGAAAACACATTATCTTCTGTGATGTTAATATTTGTATTCGATTAGATACAGCAATGGGCGTGATATACGAATAATTATTGTCATGGATTTTAATTATTTCTTATATGTATTCTATTAGAATTACATTCATGAATAACGCAGGCCAACCAATAAATATTTTTTAAAAACTTTTTTCGAAGTTCAACCTGTTTCTTATGTATTTTGGTGTGCTGAATCCAAATTTTCAATCAGTTCTTTTCTACTACGTACCAATTTTTCGCAATGTTTTTGTTGGGTACGATAGTATTAAAATTTATAGTTAATATTTAAAGGTACGTAATTTATTATCAAAGTATAATTATAAATTTATCATTTATTATAACAATGGTAGTGTAAGTTTGAATATGAACAGTTTCTTACTTATTAATCTAAAGTTTTGTATTTCCTCAACCTCTTCACGGTAAAAGTTCGAGTGTAGCTTTTCCTTTTATATGATGCTTCTGGAGTTGCTCGTAGAAGGGTCCAGCAGTAACCTTCCATTATGCTGGCATTCCAACGACTATGATACCGTTTCTCTATCGCCTTTATATCTTGGTGGAAACGCTCCCCTTGGTCCTCACTTACAGCTCCAAGATTGTCAGGGAAAAAATTTAAACGTGAGTGTAAAAATGCACCTTCACACCCATGTTACATCCAAGTTCTCGAAATGTTTTCAAGATGTTTTGACCTATACATTTTCGTAATTAGGGTCTTTCTGATTGCCTAAAAATATCAAAAGAACTTGTTTAAATGCACCCCATGCTGTTTTTTCGTTCAAGTTCATGGCATTTTCGAAAATAAGATCTTGCAAAATTTTTCGAATGTCAGGGCTAACAAATATGCCTTCTTTTAACTTTGATACTCAAAATTACACTGTGAGCATTTACTACTAAGTAGGTGTAGAGACCAAGGTATTATTATACGCTTACAATATATAAATAACGAAAAGTAGCGAGGAAACTTTACGTCCTGTAGTATTTTATAGTTGATTTTCGGTTTCAGCACGTCAAAAAACATAAAGATGAACCAAATTTATAAAAAAAGTTTTTCATGGTCGGCCTGTGTAATTAAATAGAATTTCGAATTAGTTTATAAGATAACTATTATGATAAATTAATTATTAGATTATTTAGATTCAAATTTTTTTGTTGGATTTTAGAAAATGTACCATTTCCTTCCAGAGAAATTATTCGTGATTTAATTTCTATCAGACTTCTGGCTCTATGCTCGTGCAATTAATAACAAGTCATGATCGATAATGCCAATGATATTTAAATAGCACATTGTATCTACAATTTTATTTAATACTACTATTATATTGTACATTCAATAAATTTATAAAATTATATGATTACTAAGATCAACAATCAGCTGATCCGCAACGATCTTTTCAAAGACTTTTAAGAAAATGAAGAGGATACTAATACACAATGGCCATTATATTTTTGAAGTGTGATCGATAATAGCATGGATACAAGACGATGAAAATATGCTTCGTTTCTTTGTTTTCGTATTATTTGACATAAGCAAAGTTTCCGCCAACGCAAAGAATTAAAAACTTGGCATCATCAAATTTTTGATTTCTTCCAAGCATGGCAATGTAATAAGTTTTCCAAATTTATACTTTCAAACGTGCGTTTTTAGTTTTTAATTCTTCATTCTTCTTACACATACGTAATTAAATGTTACGCCGAAAAAAAATTCTAAACAACCTTAAACATATCAGTAGGTAATTTTGACGAAGCCTGTGGTTGATTAACTTGATCACTGAAGGTGGATATATAACCCCTTTCCACATTAGCTTTCAACAAATTATTATTTCAACATATTTATGTCTTAAATAAAATGCTAGAGATAGAATGCAGTAGTATCAACATTGTTTTTTATCGAATCTAAAATATAAACGAATTCGTATTACACACTATGTACATCATTTTTCGTTTTCTTTTTTTCAATAAAACATACATGAGCTCGTTTTCTAGTTTAATGTCGTTTCGGCCCGACCTAAAAAATATAGACCAAAACTTGTGACTTAGTTCGTAAACCTTTTTGTGGTAGCAACTGTACTCTTTTCTTAAAAATTTTAATTGATGTAAGTTTATCTGCACTTCTACATTAGCAGTACAGATGAATTTCTCATGTAAATATATGCCAAAAGCGCGAACAAACTTTAAAAGTTCTCTTTGGAAGCAACTGCTCGAAATGTCTATTTTTTGTTGTAACTAGACTTTTCCCATTCTATCTACCGTCAACTTTCTACGCGTAAAACATCGTGTTCGTATCAGTGTAAAAACACGACCATAAATATGTAAACAGGCGTGACAACATAAGTACTGCTCATTTGCAATTGATTTATGATGATTAAGGTGCCTCGCATCTCGGCAGTTCATTAAGCACACCGGTAGATGGAACGGTACGCGACGTGCATGCATCTAATAGCGGTGTATATGTGTGCGCGAGGTGAACGAGCCCGACATAAATTATGTTTAGCAATTTAACTGAAAGGTATCTTGGGATTCCGTTCTCGGCCGCACCATCGTATTCTGATAGGAATGGCTTCTGACGTTCGATTTATGATGTCTATTATCGGCAGTAAACTCAAAATACTCTGATATACGTTATAATTATGCTTTAAATGTGCCAGTTTCCGAAGTTTAAGCAAATCTGAATTGAAGTTGACATTAACATAATATCAATACATTGAATTTTCTACTTTTTGTTTCTCATTATTTTCTAGGTGAAAATGTATTGTCTGAAATGTAATACAATTACAAAGGGTAGTAGGAAAGTTTGGCAATACAGCTTTGTTTATTTAATTTTTTCAAAGTAATTTCCTCTACACTCAATACACCTCTCCATTCTCCGAAATCAATCTTTAAACCAGTTCTGCCCTGTTTCACTAGGGAGTAAGGAACACTCGTTGTCCCAAGCCCGCAGAAGGCCCTCATCACGGGAAAACCGCCTCCCTTTTAGCTTCATTTTCACATGCTGGAACAGTGCAAAGTCGCGGAGAGCAAGATCTGGATTGTAGAGAGGGTGCTCGAGAATTTTCAATCCTGCCGTGGTCAAATATTAGATGTAGGCTTTGGCGCGGTGAGCTGGCACATTATCATGATGGAGGAATCAGGTGTCCATTCTTGATTATGGCCACAGGTTCTTCATAGATCCAATGACTTTAGGCAGGCACTGTTCAGTATACCACTTAACTGTGACTGTATTCTGTGTGTCCAAACCGATGCTTTCCACAATTCCACTCGATTTGAAAAATACGGCTATCATTTTCTTCTTTACAGATCGAGATTTTCGGACAACTACTCGTGTGTCCTCATCATCAAAGACCCAAACCTTGTTTTAAACTTTGATCGGCACATCGTAATAGTACAGCCAAGTCTCGTCACCTGTCACGATGTTCTTCACATACCGAGATTGTCCATTATTAAACTTTTTTAACATCTCCAGGCACCAAGTCACACGTCGTGTCATCTGCTCTTCAGTCAGTCGATGCGGCACCCAGAGAGAACAAAATTTGTTCACGTGCAAATGATCATGCGGAATCGAACGAATTGCTGGTGCATTTAGGCCTGAAGTATCCTCTATCTGTTGGTAAGGCTCTCGCCTGTCTTCGCCAAGCATTTTTCTCACTGTAGTAACGTTTTCCTCCGTAACTGACGATCGTGCCCTTCCCGGCCTCTCAGCATCCTCCACAGTTAAATTTCCCCTTTGGAATTATCTATACCTCCTGAACATCGTTGTACGATGTGGACAGACATCACCTAGTGCAAGAGTCATTTCTTCGAAGCACTGGTCTATGTTTAAACCACGCACGAAATTGTAACGCAAAACTGCTCTTATCTCATTTAGCGACCACGATGCCATGTCTCAACAAGCAGCTTCCTACGATTCATTGTTTCGCCATATTGCAAAACTTTCCTAGTACCGTCTGTATAGTTAAGATTTAAAGGTACGTAATTTATTATCAGAATATAATTGAAAAATTTTGCATTTTATTATTACATTGGCAGTGTAAGTTTGAATATGAACAGTTTTTCACTTATTAATCTAAAATTTCCACAACTTCATCACGGTAAAAGTTCGAGTGTAGTTTTTCCTTTTATATGTTGCTTCTGGAGTTGCTCGTAGAAGGGTCTAAGAATAATCTCCCATCATATTGACATTCCAACGACCCTGATACTGTTTCTCCATCTCCTTTATATCTTAGCGGAAACGCTCCCCTTGTTCCTCACTTACAGCTCCCAGATTGTCAGGGAAAAAATTTAAATGCGAGTGTAAAAATGCACCTGCAGATTTGAAAGTATATGCATTCGTGATTTTCTTTGTATTAGTCACGCAGATATTCAAAAGTGCACTTTGAGCATTTACTACTAATTAGATGTAGAGACGAAGGTGTAATATCTTTATTAATTAATAACAAGACATATTGAAATAAACATTATAATATTAATAAATGACAAGTCTATTTTATTATTCTGACATTTCGATCCACAGTGTCCATTGCTCTTCTTCTGAGAATGGTTCCATAAACCCGATAAGACCTGTTTTGTTCGACATACGAGGGAGCGTTTTTATATTCGCGGAATGGGGGACAAGGGGTGGAAATAAAAAAACCAAATTATTTTTCTTTTTCAATATATTCACCTGCAAGACGGATACATTTTTCACATCTTTCAATTAATTTATTTATACCCTCATAAAAAAATGATTTCTCTTTATCTGCAAAATACGCCGAAACTGCCTCCTTGACTTCATCATCGGCAGTAAATTTTTTACCCCGCAGCTCTTTTTTCATTTTCGGAAACAGGTAATAATCACTCGGGGCCAGGTCTGGGCTGTGGGGTGGGTGATTCATAATTTCGAAGCCCACCTTATGCAGGGCAGCTAACGCAACGCGGCTCTTGTGGACGGGCGCGTTGTCGTGCAAAAGCAGAACACCTTTTGTCAATTTTCCCCGTCTTTCCTCTTTAATGGCTTCTTTTAGTCGCTCTAATATTGAAGCGTAACATCTCCGGTTATAGAAACACCTTTATCTTTATAATCAATCAACAATATTCCTTCCGATTCCCAAAATACCGTTGCCATGAGTTTCCCAGCTGATTGTGACACTTTAAATTTCTTGGGAGGTGCTGTGCCCTTTTTATGCCACTGCATGGAGTCTTGTTTGGACTCAGGTTCATAATGATGAACCCAAGTTTCGTCTCCAGTAACAATTCCACTCAATACACCATCCTTGTCTTCATTACAGAGGTCCAAAAATGCACGCGAACACTCTACGCGCTGTTGTTTTTGCGGCGGCGTGAGCATTCTCGGCACCCATCTTGCACTGACCTTAGACATGCCGAGATGATCGTGTAGGATTTTAAAAATTGTTGCATCGGATACTCCAACCATTTTCGCGAGTTGTTTCTTCTTTAGACGAGCATCTTCGAGTACAATTTGTTCAACTTTTTGGATAAGTGCTGGCGTGGTCACCTCAATGCTCCTGCCCGGCCTCGGGTCGTCTTCAAGGGATTCTCTTCCTTGTTTAAATAAACTATGCCACTTGTACACCATGGTTTTTCCTGGACAAGAGTCGCCGTAAACCAATGACATCTCATTCATTATGGTCGCGACTGATTTTTCTTGCCTGGTAAGGAACTTTATAACGGCACGATATTCGATTTTTTCCATATTTCACTTTTCACTCCTGATTATGTTACTTGGTTGACGATAGCTCAAAGACTAACTGTCTAATAACAATGAAACTTCGTATTTATACTAATCATGAGTCGCTGCACAGGCCACGCCCCCAATGCGCCTACTCACCCCTCTACAACCCGCTCATTCCACGAATATAAAAACGCTCCCTCGTACTTTTTCCTTTTTTTTTCCGCGCACACACTAAACTTTTGCCGGTAATAAACACACGCTAAATAAACTTTTATCCTCGTAGCCAAATTGTAATATCTTTATCCTTGGCTTATCTTTTACGTAGTAGAATATTACAGAAGATAAACGCGGAAAGGATAGTAGAAACTATAAAACATACCTTTGAGAAGTTCAATATACTGGCAACACAACTTGCAATGTTGGTTTACAGATGGGGTTTCGAATATGGTTAAAGATGGAAAGTTACTAAAACAATCTTATCCTCAATTGCTTCGCGTAACCTGTTTGTTCCATATATATCATCTTGTAGGTAAATTTATTAGAAACATTTATCGTTATCCAAAAGTAGACCAATTTATTGTTTCCACCAAAAAAGTTTTTATTAAATCTTCGTGAGTTTAAACAGGCTTATTCGGACACTCCTCGGCTACCACAACCGGTATTGACGAGATGGGGAACGTGACTTAAAGCTGTATTATATTATGAGAAATTTTTACACTTTATTTAATCATGCATCTTAAATTTAAATCCGACAGATGCTCAAACAATTTTAGTAAGTCCGCAGCTGGTTTCAGATACCGAAATCCATATTCAAATAGAGCAAATTTTCGAATATCCAAAAATTATTCAATTCTTTTAGATACTATTTCCAAATTAGAGAACATCAAGGTGTCATTTCATGAAGCGCTAAATATAGTATATTACCACAAAACCTCAGTAAGGAATCTAACATATAGTATAGGACGATTAACAACCGATACATTGCGTGCGGGTATAAACTATAGTGCGTTTAGGCAAGAGTTTAACTGAAAACCAAGAGTGCGAATATGATACAAACGTTCTTTTTAAAATAGCGAACATCACATCATTTGACGCAGAACGCTCCTTTTCCAAATACACCAACATATTATCACCTCGCTGTAGGAGTATCAGTCAGTCAGCACCGAAAGGCGTATTAATTCAGATTTATTACCTATTGTCTTATTAGAGCCCCCTACAATTAATTAATTTGTATTTTTACATATTGCCCCGCTTACCAATTACTTTTTAAAATACTCAAAGCTTTAAAATTTCTTTTTATTTAATGTGTTTAAATAAGTTTTAAAAAACAATCATCAACGATGAAGTTTTAGTAACTTTAGCAGTGCAATAATAATTTTAAAAAATTGGAAATTGTTTAATTATATTGAACATGACTTATGAAAGCTGTAAGAAAAATATTGGTTAAAAAAAGTGTCACAAGTCCTGGGATTTAAATGCCCACTATAGATTAATTAATTACTAATTTTATTAACTATTATTGCAACTATAGAGCTGGGCTGAAACTCCATCAACCTCGTTAATTTTTCTAACATATATTGGGTTGGCAACTAAATACTTTCGGTTTTTACTTTGTTGCTTTATTTTTTGTATAACGTATGTTAGTGCTGTACTTTACCGTTAGTCGCGTGATACTAGTCACATTGACGTAACTTCAGAAGCAAGTAGTGCGTGATTTTTATTAAAGCTATTAGCAACGTTCTGGTAGGCCTACTGAAGTTGATGATGACCAAATCAAAGTTATAATTGAAGAGGATCGTCATATAACTGTTCGAGAGGTTGCGGAGAGGCTACATGTATCGCACACAACAATTGAAAAACATTTAAAATGTCTTGGGCTAGTTAAGAAGCTTGATATTTGGGTACCTCGCGAATTGAAAGAAATTCACTTAACACAAAGAATCAACTTTTGCGATATGCACCTTAGACGAAATGAAACCGACCCTTTCTTAAAAAGAATCATCACTGGTGATGAAAAATGGGTCCTGTACAGTAACATAGTTCGAAAACGACCATGGAGCAAACACGATAAACCAGCTCAAACCACATTGAAAGCTGAATTACATCCAAAAAAATCATGCTGTCAGTTTGGTGGGATTACAAATCACACATCTTTGGCAACTCGTGGGAAACTATTGGAGCTTGGCTGGGAAGTGATGCCACATCCCCCATACAGCCCTGATCTAGCACCATCTGATTACCATTTATTTCGAAGTTTGCAGAATTCTTTGAATGGTAGAACTTTTACAAATGACGATGACCTTCACTCGCACCTGGTTCAGTTTTTTGCTGATAAGGACCAGAAATTTTATGAGCGCGAAATCATGCAGCTGAAAGAAGGATGGCAAAAGGTCACTGAGCAAAATGGAAAATATGTAATTGATTAAAAACTATTCTTTGTTTAAAAAAAAGTGTTTTATTTTATACTACAAAACCGAAAGTACTTAGTTATCAACCCAATATTAGCGCTATCTTGTTAATAATTCGACGTCTGCAACGTGGAGCTTAACAATTACTTCAAATATCCCACATTAAAACGTAGTGCCAGTCAACTTAACACTGTTTTTATAAATCAGTTTCAATATTTTTAAACGAATGCACGGACATGTCTAACATCAATCAAATATCTATCGACAAAGTAATGATAGAGACACGTTTCGTATAATGTAATCAGTCTACCCGATGTCGTCAATTGAAAAGACCGACCGAAATATCCATCGAAGGAACATACCAAAAATAGTGGAGAACCCTCTTCTGATGTCTTAAGGAACCAGAGAACCAGTCAAACTAGAGATGCATGGCTTTTAAGTCTTCTAAGTGTCCGTTGATAGCACTGCTATCAACGTACATGCAAACAAAGACACATGTCAAACAATATCTTTGTTTTTTTGTTAATAGCAGTGCTATCTAAAGCACATTTAGAAGACTCGAACGCCATACAGTTTTCGTTCCGCCGGTTCTATAGTCACTGCTTGAAATGTCAATACAGTGCTGTTCAATGGTTTTTGGAGCGTCTTAACATATTTACGTATGTGTTAAAGTAATCGCCTCTTCAACATTCTCCTCGAGCAGTACCCCCAAAGAATTAGTAGAAAAGATTTGCAATTTTGAATCATCATTCTAAATGGAAACACATCACGATCTAGTAGAAATACAGGCTTGAAAAGCGATTGATCGATTGAATAGTGGAAGAACACAACAAAATGTTGCTGGAGTCTTCTGAAAAAACCGAAACATAGTTTCTAGCGTTCAAAATTGCTTTTTGGGAACAGGAGATTCTCGACACCAGCACCAACTGCAGAAAAGTAGGACTATCTAGCAATCTACAAATTTGGACTCGAAAAAAAGAGAGTTTAGGATGTGGTAGAACATTAAAGGAATAATAATGTATGATCTGTTACCATCTGACCAATCCAACGTTGACAGATGCATTTATTCGCGTGTTTCAAATCAAATATTTCGTCGAAATCTTCTGTATTTCAAGACAGAACATTTCGAACTCTAAAAACAATAAGTCGAACACCCAACAAGATCAAGTAACTGCTTTTCCCTTTTTTATTAGTTTAAAAAGAACATTTTTATACACGCTTAATTTCAGGTCCTCTGTATTTGTTCTAGCAACTTACACATCCTTACGCTTCTATTACAATGACGACTTGTAGCGGAACATTAAAACTATAACGAATACAATGTCTGCGAAACACAAAGGAAAACCCAGGCGAGCGAATTTTTAACACTGCACCAAATTAATGAGCAATTGCAAAGGATTTATATCAAAATTAAAACCAAAATTACACCGGCGCTTATCTGGAAAATCCAGGCCACCTCTTTTATGAACGCAAAGAGACAAAAAATGAGCAAATTATAATTACTACAAGATCGTTTCTTTATAATTCTGTTTGTTCAAGGTGAGAAAGAGACAAATATTTTCCCTCGTATACCTCTTGCTCTTCCAATTTTCGTTCTCTAGTTATGCGAAGTTGAATTTCGGACGATGAAATGAACGCACAATTAAAACTTTGTTGTCTCGAAATTTTCACCCGACTCCTCTGTAATTTCATTCCTCTACTTCTTCTCAGATTTCTTCCGAAAACGAAACAATTCCACGTTTGTTCAAGATGTACGAGATAAGTTAGAGGAGAAAAAAAATCCTTCCGATTTTTCTTTACTTTTCCACTCTTAGCTTTTCCTCCATTTAACGACGTGCTAACGACATGCAATTATGAAGCGACAGTTGTTTCCGTTGATAATTAGAAAGCGTTTTGTTCTACGTTAAATTTTAATCAGAGCGATTTTACTCGATGAGTCGCGTGTAATAAAACTTAATCGTAAATACAATTTCCCAAAGTGAAGATATAAATACTTTGGGTAGATGATATATATATATATATATATATATATATATATATATATATATGTACAGGCCGTTTTGTTATATACACTAATAGGGGCTGCGCGTGCCGCAACGAGTGCTTGCATTGTATCCCGGGATTTCTTTGGAACAACTGTGCTCAGTTGCAGCTGTGTAGGTAACCTATACGGTCTGTTATATCTTCTAAATGTTCGATACTATCAAATCCCCGCCCCGTACGAGATACGGTCGGTGATGCGCTTTTGTCGGCAAGAAACATGTCTGCTGCAGACATTCATCGGCAGATTTGTGAAGTTTACGGAGCAACTGCCATGTGTGAAGGCAAAGTGCGTAAGTGGGTCAGAGATTTCAAAGCTGGCCGCAACAGCGTCCATGTTCCACACCGGTCGTCCATCTGTGATCACAGGTGCTATGGTGGCTTCAGTTGTGTCTAATTTCTAGCGCGCCTATTCTCTTTTCCTATTGGTTGATTTAAATATGACCAGCCTTCTGCTCTTTAGTTCACCACTTCCTTTCTTAAAAGCCCCAGCTTGTAAGAAAAAGCAGACACTTCTACTTCAGCCATGACCAAGACTACACACATTCTTTCTAAGTGATTGTTCAGTTAAGTTTTACCCACGCATGCAGTGTCCAAGTGTTTATTTATATCTCAAAATATACATGACATGCTGGCCTAGGATATATATATATATATATATATATATATATATATATATATACGCAACGCAAGTACCTCACGTATCGTTCGATACATATTTTAATTCTTTTAATATTTTATTCTACAGCTTTTTTATCTGTTGCTCTAGCTATTATTAAATGTTTTCATTTTCATATATTTAAAATGCGTATTCCACCATCAAGGAAATTAAAGCGGGAATATCCCAGGGCAGTGTGCCGGGACCAATACCTTACCCACTGTACACATGGGATATTTCGCAGGAATGGGGCGTAACAACTGCCACCTTTGCAGATGACACTGCTATTCTCGTTGTAGAAGATGCTGTAAGAAGCATGTAACAAAATAAACGAATGGGCTAGAATGTGGAGACTTCGTGTCAATGAGAACAAGTCAGTACATATTAACTTTGATTATAAGAAGAATGTACAGATACCGGTAACAATAAACAATACCAACATCGCATACAACAACACAGCGAACTACCTGGGAATGAACTTGGATATCCGATTACGATGGAAAGAACATACAAAGAAGAAAAGGAGGGAACTCAACCTCAAATATAAAAAATATTCTGGTTGCTCGGGCGGAAATCACAGCTTTCTGTGCATAATAAATTGTTACTATACAATCAAGTTCTAAAACCTCTCTCGACATACGGAATCCAGGTCTGGGGATGTGCAGCCAAAAGCAATATAGACAAAATTCAAGTATTCCAAAACAAGGTACTGGGTGATATTGTGGACGCTCCATGGTATTATCGCAATGATCATCTTCACATAGATCTAAAAATACCAACTGTTAGAGAAGAAATCAAGAGGTTTGCAGAAAAGTACGAAGAAAGGCTTCACAACCATGCAGATACCGAGATATTGCAGCTTCTAGATAACACCTACTTGAACAGAAGGCTTAAGAAGATCAAATCATCGTAACTGTGTAGTGCGTAGTGACAGTGAAAAAGCAGAGCATAGTGACTTTGTGTATAACGCATTCACAAAGGCGTTGAACTAAATGAACTGAGACGTTCCACTGGGGACCTCTAGGACGAGCATCTAGTTTTTAAAATCAAAATTGTAGGTTAGTCTAGAACGACTAGTAACAATTTATTTAAATTTTAAAAAAAATATGTTCAAATTCCATTTAGTGAATAAAATTTTAAAGGCAATCCTGTTGTTTTATTTCCACTTCTTTTTTTTCATCTTGGCACACGTCCTGATCTTTTGATGCTCGTTACAAACATTTATTAATTATTAAGTCGTGACATTTCTTTTCTCATTTGCATTTATGACAGCGTTTCAGTTAGTCGGACACGCGCTCGTAATAAATTTACTAACCATTACTTGCAATAAATATTTTCTATTAAATAATATTATCTTTATTATTTATTTAGATTCATTAAGAGGTCATTTAAACCCTTAACACACTCCATATTATGCTAAGAGGTAATAATAGGAAATGTTATATAAGCTCGAAGAAGAACCTGAAACTATATCAAACGCATAATAATATACAGGAATGAAGCGGAATTAAGGTGATACATGCTTACCTACAAATTGTTCAAATAATGCGCATCTTTCCACCTTCATAATTGCCAAATAAACTAGCTTTAAAAACGGATACCCAAGTGATGAATTTTTTCATTTCTTCAACAAGAAATGTGTAATTTACAACTGCCATACATCAACTAATCCTCTCAGATTGAGAATTTATTTTCCCTTCTTTTTCGCTTTACGAATATAAATCCCCCGACGCATTCAGAATAATTACACATTACGTATAAATTGTTAAGTAAACCGTAAACATCGACTCAATTATTCGAATTAATTGGCCTAGGCGATGGTAATTCAATTAGTCACGGACGTGCATGCGAGATTTGTAAACGTTAGTACAACACCGTGAGTTAAATTGACCGAATCGTCCAATTCCTCCTGACATTAATCAAGTCTTAAGTTTTCCGGCATCCACCACTCTCTCTCTATGAATCGAATTTGTCCGACATAACACATCCTAAAATAAATGCAGAAAGCTTGCGAATTGGACGCCCGTCGCCGCGGTAATTAACCCTCTAAGGACGACCGTTTTGAGACTACGGTTCCTTCGGTTTAAGTGCTGTCAGATCGGCACTGGAGATAGGCCGGAATTCACATTAAAATGCTCGACTTGTGTACGCCTTGGGATCTAGATAAGTAGAAGTGTTTGCGTCTCGGAAGTTCGATGGAACGGACGAGATGGTGATTAAAAATTAGAAGTTATGAGGGGGCAAATTGCGTTAAATGTTGGTGTAAATTGAGTCAGGAGCAAATGAAATTTCAGGTCAAAAAATAACAACAAGCAAGAAAGTTAAATCGATTACTGGGAACAAAGGCTGTTTTTCTAGTTCACATCAAAATTGTACACTATCGTCCATATTAGTTCGGACAGCTAATGAAATTTAGCAAACTCTTCTAAAAGATAATATAAATGCGTTTAAATATTAATAATATACTTACATTAGGTCCTTTACGAGATTTATAGCCAATTGCAGGCAAATATGTGGGTTCAAGGCTGGAGTATGCATCTTTGATCTGGCATCCTTATTATGAGATTCACAAATTGTCACTTGAAAGAGTTCAGAGAAGGTTTTTAAGGTTTTTGAGCTTTAGGGTGGGGGGTGTGTGTCCTCCGCGAGGAGTCCAGAACTCTTTTCTTCTAAATAAGTTTGGAATGGAGTCCTTGGAAGTCAGACGTCAACTGAGCAGTATTAAGTTTGTATTTAACTTGGTTAGAGGGAATATAGATTGTGCTCATTTGCTATCTCAGTTCAATTTTATGGTACCACGAGTGTCGGCTAGACATAGCCATTGCTTTTATGTTCAAACATTTAGTACGAATATTGGTTTCAATTCCCTATTAGCGGTTGCATGTCGGGTCTTCAACGGTTTGTCGGACCATTGTGATTTAAATTTTGATTCCTTGGGGCGGATACTGGCTGTCGCTAGGGCACGTTTGTCTTAATTTTCTTTATTTTCTTAATTATGGGTGTGCGTGTGTAACCTATATTTATATCTTTATTTTCTAAGCACTGTGAACATTATTTGGTTACTTTTGTTTTGTTTGATTATCTGATGATTTGTATTTTTGTCTATATATATATATATATTTATATATATATATAATATGTGTGTGTGTGTATATATATATATACATATATATTTTTTGTCCTGTTGGATTATAACAATCTGTTGGACAATAGAGACTTATTATTATTATTATTATTATTAAATATATCTATTAGAGCACCTACAAATAATTATTATATCTTTTGGCTCACTGTGGTAATTCCTGGAATAATCCGTACCCGCCATAAATACGATTACTTTTGAGATAATATTGCAAGCAAAAAACTTACGAAACTTACTAGCGTGTGCACCTTATTACTGGTTCACACGCTAGCAAGTCTTTTTTAAATGAACTTCTTAAAATGCCAAGAGGAAAACCAACCAATTTAGAAAAACGTTCTGTAATTATTGCTTTTCATCAAGAAGATTATTCAGTGCGTCAAATTTTCGAAAAAACAGTTAATAAATCGACTGTTAGTGATATCATTCAGCGACATCAACGCACTGGCACTTTAAAAGATCCGGCACGTTCAGATCGTAAGCGAATAACATCTCACGCCGACGATGAACAATTAAAATTTCTGAGTAAACGAAATGGGAAACTGACAGCCTCCGAAATCGCCGCAGAAATGAATCGTGACCGTGAAAGAAAAATTTCTGTTACTACGGTGAAAAGAAAATTAAAAACTACAAATCTTTACGGCCGCAGAAATACAGAGATTGTACACTGGATAACTGACAATCAAGGCGTGTTTTTGTAAGCGAATAGTCAAAGAATGCTTCGAAATTGTATAGTGCCAATCGTTAAGTAAGTAACTCTTTATCTGTAATTTGTAAAGTGCTTAAAGACTTATTTGTCCACTTCCTTATAGTTCCACCTGTTTCTTTATATTCTTCATATGTTCTTTCATTAACTGAATTATCTACGGCTTAAGTTCCATATGCTTAAGTAATTTTAGTCCACAGACGATTTTTTTAATGTATTGCCTGTCACAACTTAATTTCATCATTCTGCACATAAAGAATACCAAGTAGCTTGAATGAAAACTCACGATACCTTTTTAACGCCTTTGCCATTTATTTTCAGTACGATGATTAAATTGACAATAATGCACGTAAATTGGCTTAAATGTATCAAATCGGCCCTTTTCCAGCTTTCTTTGAAACAATTGTATTCGTAATATACCGTATGACACGTCAATACATGAAAGAATATTTCGAATATATAAAATACATAAAATACATAATGAAAATTCCACAAATTTCGTACGTTGTGATTTGATGTAATTATTAACTAGTTTGTCAAGCTCGTTGCCAAAAGCATAAGACCAACAAAACCGAATACAATGATGAATCGGCCATTGTGGTCTTTATTGTAACATTAATCATTGTCTGCAACTGCAAGTGTTACTAACAAATTAAGCACAACTAGGCATCGTTAAAATGAACAAGAACTCAGCGTTTATTGTCGATATTTCAATATACAGTAAATGATATTTCAATATATTGACAAAATGAATGTACGGATTTAATTAAAATATGTTTACATTGTATAGTATTAGTTCAAAATTTTTAAAATAAGAATGTATTTTAATTACTGTAGGAAATAAAGAAAAATTGGTATTGGTTTAAAGGTATTTTTATCAATTAATTAATTTAAGTTTTGCTGTTTATGTAAGCTACCGAAGCAGGTGGTGCTTGTATACGTTAAGGAGGGTATACTTCACTTTAGTCCGTTCGTATTTCTACAACTAAATTGTCATCATTAGCAGATAATTAAATAACGTCGCACCTGGAAACTACGTCCACATCTGCACGACACAAATTACATACACGATTATTAGTTTCACATAATTTTAAAAATTGTACTGTAGCCTTAAAATATCCTTAAAAAATGTACCTGCATACGTTTACTACACACTTCCTTGTCTACCGTATCAAAGGTTACGGGTAGGTCCCATGTCAGTGTTCAACATATGGGCCTTGTTCTTCGAATTGCATATGCTTTCATATACTAGGGTAGCCATTTATATTTCGGGAACTGGCAACACTGTTAGTGCTGCCTCCGATCTGATGATTGCATCGTAAAGTTTGTCATTTTTGACAATATATTTACCTTGACAGTTTCATTATCCGGTCGCTATTTCTATTTTTGACAGTAACTTGAAAATTTTATGTCAGCGAAAATATGGAATTAACTCGCGAATATTTTCGTGCAATTATTTTTCATAACTTTCGGCGTAGATTATCTCAGCAAGAATGCATCGGTGAGCTGAATTCTTTATATGGTGATGAAGCACCATGGAAAACTACAATATATCGTTGATATAGTGAATTCAAACTTGGACGGTGTTCTTTAAATGATGAATTTCGTGAAGGTCGTCCCACAAATGTTGTTGTGTCGGAAAACATTAAGGCAGTGTCTAAATTGATAATGCAAGACCGTCATGTGACATACCGTGAGATCGAGGCATCTCTAGGTATTAGTAACACCAGCGTGCATAAGATTCTGCATGAACATTTAGCCTTTAAGACGCTATGTTCACGTTGGGTACCACATAATTTGACAACCGCTCATAAAAGGACTCGCGTTGATTGGTGCCAAGAAATACACGAAAAATACACTGGCGGTGCTTCGAAGAACATTTATAAAGTCGTCGCAGGTGATGAATCTTGGATCTATACGCATGAACCCGATAGTAATCAGCAGTCGACTGTGGCGGTATTCCACGATGAGCTAAAACCAACAAAAGTTGTTCGTGTTCGAAGCACATCAAAACAAATGGTCGCCTGTTTTTTTCGGAAAAACCGATCACGTTGCAACCGTGCCTTTAGAGAGCTGTAGAACGATGGATTCCGAATGGTACACAATTATTTGTTTGCCAAAAGTTTTTGAAGAAATAAGGAAAACAAACCGAAAACGACAGATCATTCTCCACCATGACAATGCGAACCCTCACAGGTCGGTTCAAACAAAAGAATATTTG
The DNA here is from genome assembly GCA_031893035.1 of Dermolepida albohirtum. NCBI lineage: Eukaryota > Metazoa > Arthropoda > Insecta > Coleoptera > Scarabaeidae > Dermolepida > Dermolepida albohirtum. Next base: position 237,238 of record JAVIWB010001955.1, on the reverse strand, counting down.
ACCGGGCAAAACATTGTATTGATGAGCCATCCACCGTACAGCCCTGATCTAGCACCCTGTGATTTCTATTTGTTCCCACACGTGAAGAATAAACTTCATGGTCAACAGTTTTCTACGCCGGAAGAGGCAGTTGAGGCATCCAAAACTGATATTTTGGAGATACCGCCTTCACAGTGGTAGCAATGCATTTCGGATTGGTTTAAACGAATGCAAAAGTGCATAGATTTTCAAGGAGAATATTTTGAAAGGCAATAATTGTTTGCTGTTTCCGAAATATAAACGGCTACCCTCGTATAATAATTTTCTAAGGTATCTCTAATTTAAAAGCCTGGCCGTTTATCCTTACAGTAAATTTCCTTATGAACATTACTTAGTGCTTTCTTTATACCTCCATTGGAGACGAAACGGGTTACTTTCGATTTATCTTTTTGTAGAAATTGATTCCTCCTATTTTCAGTCAACGTAAGGCTAAGTTACAATCGATTACAAAATAAATACATATGTATATACATTAGAAGTGTCCCTCCATGAATTTTTATTAATTATTACATTACGAAATTTACTATTTTAATTAGCAATGGAAATAACTAAGAAAGACGAAATAGGAACCGACAAAGCAATATAACAGCGAGGTATCCGTTGGAAAAATAAACTCTGTGAAGGAACAAAAATAGCCAAGGCGGTGTGACAGCATTTAAAATAACAGCATTGAGTAAAGAATAACAATACTTGAAACGAAATACGTTTTATGTACAAAGACTTGTACTGTCTAAGAACTCTTTTTAGTGCTACAAATACATTGTAGGATCACAGTAAGACTAGATTGCTAACATTTACTAAATGCGAATAAAAAACAATTTTTTAAAGAATTTTTTTCATACTAAGGTAGTATCAATTTCTTTTTCTTCTGTATTAATATTATCCTTCTTCAAATTATTGACTTCTTTTCTAAAAACTGGAATGCAAATAAAACTTTCAAAATGTTTATGTGGCATATTCGAGTGATGCTGTAAATTTGTGAATAATCATATTTAAAATCTTAAATCTTCCCGCTTATTTTGGTTCCTCATTACTGGGAGATAATGCAATAGTAATTTACATATGTTCAGGTTTATTAGCAATAAAAATTATCAAAATAACTTATAATTTTTTTAGGTAGAGGTTTGATCGTTAAGTAAAGTAGCTGCGCTAAAGTTCCTTTCTCGACCGATATAATAGTAGTACAATCCTCGTAGTTTCGTAGTGTGATCTACATCACTACATCCACAAGAAAGACCAGACAATCGATAGTTTGCAAAAATATGCACAAAGGCATACACATATGTAAGATTTTGAAAATGTGGAAGTAATAAAGAATCTATCGAAGCTTTAGCAGAGAGAAGAATTAGAAAATAAATAATAATTCTTCCTACCTTCTCAACAGAACCCAGTATTGGAATGAATATCAATCAGAAGTGTACATCTGGAATATCTTAAGGATCGAATTTAGGACCATGCTCCTCATTACCTTTCTAATAATTTGTTTAACAATATCTACTGTATCTGTTTGAATTTGCAAATTTATTGAAAAATAGAACCTTTTGATAACTATTATTATAATTAATACTTAAGAATTTACTAAGGAGGCAGCACAGTTATAATTAAAAGTCATGCATCATCAAGAAGCTGGTTACCAAACCAAGAAATTTCAGACTTCATTGGTAATGGTAGTATCTAAAGCTTATGATGTTATGATTACCTCTGTATCTTGTCCTTCGAGACATGCAATTAGTAAAGAACAATATACGAAGTTTCAGTAAAGATCACAGATCTATACTTGGTGGTATACAGGGTGTTAATACTTATATATAAATATATAAATAAGTTAAGTTAAGTTAAATTAATGAAAATTATTACTTTCTGCTATTCCATCGTTAATTAAATTCACAGATATTCATTAAAAATTTGTGCGCCGGAGAAGAACTCGAACCTCTATCTGTCATTTTCTAGACGGCTGCCTTATCAATTAGGCCACTGGGCTGTGTAATTTCGAGTCCTTTAGCACACCGTAAATCACATTATGATCCAATATTTATTTAGATTATTTTGATGTTAATAACTATATATAAATGTATAATCAATCTTTCTACGATTAATTAAAAATTTCTAACGTGTTAAAGGGCTCATAATTACACTGCCTGGTGACCTAATTGGTAAAGCAGCTGTCCAAAAAACGGCAGATAGAGGTTCTAGTCCTTCTCCTGACAATAAAAAGTCTTTAATTTCTGTGAATTTAATTAACTATGGAATAGCAGAAAATAATAATTTTCATACCTACCAGGACTCCAAACTAATAACAACTAAAGGTAAAAACCTAAAGGAAGTCCAACTAAAATGTGACTCGTATTCAAAAGGCAAACCAGCTTCTAGACCCACAGAAACAAAAGTCCAGATTTAATAAATTTCTCGTCACCGACGAAAGCCGAAACGCCCACAGTGTGTGTTTTGGCTTTCGACAATACAGATCGTGTACGGAATTTGCTTCGTGCAGATTTTTGCCGTAGTTTTCCAAGTGTGACACTGTTATCTGCCGACGATAACAACTTGGAAAGGATTATATATCAACCTTAATTGATTAAGTTAATCAACCACAATCTCCATCAAAATTACCTTCAATATTTCTTCGTAATAAGAAATATTGAATCAAATTATATTCAAGTTGATGAAGCATAAGACTTGATATGACCACTCCTCCATTTATCTTACTCTTAACGATTCTAGTATCTATAAGGAAAGCCCTCCTAGACTAACAAACATGAAAACAGACTGGAAAAACTTCAGACTGAGTCTAGATGATGCAATTAACCTCTCAGTTCCTATAAAATGAACAGAATAGCTAAATGAATAAAACGAAGACTAGTTTTTAAGTTTTCAACCGTAGATAATAATAATAATAATAATAATATTTTATTTCAAAAACCAAGTATACATAATATCAGAACATACAAAAAATAGCAGCTCAAACATATTACACATACCATACGCTAGAAATACGTCACTAAAAAGAAAAGGAAATACTACAAATTTCTACATAAAAAGTCATTTAAACTGTAACAGTTTATCGCAAGCAAGTACTGCTTAAGATTGTTTTTAAAATAGGGGAAGTTATTGATACTTTTAATATTATGAGGTAAGTTATTGTATAGTTGGCAGCCCATAAAATATGTACCTTTTTGGAACACAGTTGTTGAATGAGAAGTAGGCAGTAGATAATGGTCGGCTCTTGTTTCATATTTGTGCTTTACATTCCCATTCGAAAATGCCTCCTTGTGCTTAAACACGAAGCAAAGAAGGTCCAGTATATAAATATCGTAAAAAGTTAGAAGCGAATCCTTTCTAAAGCGTTCCCTGCACGAGTCCCTGTAGCCCATCACAAAGATGATTCTGAGGGCCCGTTTCTGCAAATGAAACACTCTAACTACTTCCGGCGACACACCCCAGTGTATCACCCCATATCTCATAGAAGACACGAAATTGGCGTGATAGAACGCTAGTAGAGTACTCCGATTGCACGTTTTGCGGAGCAGCTTCAGGGTGAAACACACCGTGAAACACACCTTAGCCAAGGTACTGCACACGCTATCAATATGAGTGGCCCACTTTAGGTTTTCGTTAACAGTCAGACCCAGGATCCTCGCTGAAGAAACGCAATCGAAGGTCTCATTATTTATTAATACATGAGATAGATGCTTAATTTTATTATGAACGTAAACCAATTTGGTTTTTTCCTTATTGAGGCTTAACTCATTGAAAATCATCCAGTCATTAATTTTAGTGAAAGTGTCGCTTGCCAGATCACAAAGATAAAATGTTAGGTTAGAATAAAATTACTCATTGACCGATCATTGATCAGATTGTAATATTAGCAAGCAAGTGTTAAAGGCGTGTTCAATGAAGGAAAAAAATCAATACTTCCCTAACATTAAAATCGACCGAATTGTAAAACCTCTCATAAAATAACGCCTGAGTACAGGGGCAAATGTAAATTCGAATCGTATAATAAATAATCTCTCGACCTAGATATGATCTAGAAATATTAACGTTCAAATATATATATACATACATACATCTGCTGTATCCATCGTTTCAAATATTCGAATACAAATAAAACGAGAACGTACGGGAAAACATATGGCTGTTCTCGGAAATTGCTGTCTTCAGTCTTTTCCATATATACCTCACAAAACCTCCTTGAGAAAATGTAAAGATGTAATTGTCTTAGTTTAGGAGACCGAAGAGAGTTGCTCACTCACTCGCTTATATCCAATAAATTTTCTAAACGTTATCTCTCACAGCGATGTACTTTAAATAAAGTTTAAGTCAAATCTATGAATGGCTCGGTTCGTAGAGTATACTTCCTTTGACTCCTGGTTTATAATGCATGTATATATATATATATATATATATATATATATATATATATATATATATATATGTAGGATATATATATATACGTATGAGGAGAATCGTTGTCGTCCTATATTGAAGTATAGATTTATTTTATAGGTTTACGGTATATGAATACATATTTTTGAGAAGCTCTTTTTACTTCCGTTTTTAGATGTCTTGAATGGTGATATATAGACACATGTATTCCAGAGAAGCTAAAAATAAATACTGCACATAAGTTATATTCATATCTTTCATGACTTTTGTGCCTCTAAAGACTGCTTTCCATTCAAATAAAAAGGTAGAAATAATACGAACCGAAGAACGGAATAAGTTGTTGAAGCAAGCAACTTTTTTAATATTATCTGCGGAATTTCTAAAATCGTATGACGCTCAACAATACGGTAATAAAATTCCGGGAAGTCGGGGCAATAAAGGCGACAACTTTTCTTTTTTATTGGAATTTTCCGTGTATTTAATATTTGCAGATATCGGGAAATACACTAAGCGACAAGTACTGCTTTTGATAATAATGAATGATAATATAGTTCCCTGAAATAGAAGACATGAAATACTAACTTCTAATGGGGATCTTACACTATTGTTTTTGCAATAGTAGAATTTTAAAGAGTACTATTTTGTAATTCCTTTAATTTTATAAACCAGTAGATCTAAAGAAATTGTAATAGCATTTACAATTGAATTCTCCAATGTTTATCATAAATGTTAGTTGACCTAACTTCTTCGTATTTATAATCTAGTTGTCTCTCTTTTCAAAGCAAGAAGTATTAAAATCTGATTCCTGTTGTGGACGCCTACCTAATTTTTTCGTAATTGTACAACTTTACTTAACGAACAGTTGGCAACGATTTTGAACACATTTTTCTGTATTTCATTAGCTGATATTTGGAAGCCGAGCAGATATACTCCCATTTTCAAGCCGTACTGACATAAACGACGAGGACATACTCGTGGAAAAAAAAATCTGTGGTTACGGAAAGTAACATCGAGTTTGTGCGTGCATTTATCAGAAATGAGCCTAAATCCTCATTGCGATACGTGGGAATGAAATTAAATATTTCCAAAGATTCAATTCATCGTATTTTGACAAAGCATTAATTCTTTTAACGCGGAGCCTATTTGACCAAGATGTCTCCATGGGGCGGCAATTTTACCTCTCAATAGACAAAACGATACTGAAGTGTACAGAGTTCCTTTCGTCGGGATAGAAATAAGTGGGAAGGAGGAAGAGCCAATGAACAGCGTCATCTTAAAGACGTTTCTGACCCCTCACATGATGTACTGCCGCCACGTAGGCGAGATCATCAACCCTTCACATGAGGTACCGCCGCGTTGAAAGGGTTAAGGACTGAGAAAGATTTGTGCAAGATTTGTACCATACAATCTAACTACTAACTAAATTCAACATTGTGCAGACTTGATTAAAGACTCAAAAGAGGAGAGACATGATGTTTTCAATATGACCCACAGACCAAAGTCAAAGCCTTGAATGGAAACATCCAAGCGAGGAAAAACCGAAAAAACGCCGTTTGGAGATGTCAAAAGTGAAGACAATGTTGATTTGTTTTTATGAGTCGAAAGGCCTAGTGTACAAGGAATTTATATCAACTAGTCAAACAGTCAATACTGTATATTATCTTGGTGTTACAAAGGGTCTTTTAGCTCGTATTCGTCGTGTGCGCCTCAATATCGTGTAAATGGTAGCTGGTGTCTTTTACATGATAATGCACCAACTCATCGCTCGACGCTTGTCACTGATTTTCTAAGTACAAATGGCATTTTAACCATCAATCATTCATCGGATTTGGCCCCCTGCGATTTATGTCTTGCTCCAAACTACATTTGCCTCGTTATGACAACGTCAGAGCTATTAAAAAGTCATTGACAGCGATTTTGAAGAACATCTCTAAATTAGTCACTAAGGTTGATATTTAACCCCTTTCCACATTAACTTTCGTAATTCTGCATACGCATTTCGACAACCAAGTTATCATAATCAGCAGATAATTGCAAAGTGTCGCACCTGGTAAACCACGGCGGAGTGTACATTTTGGTTCTCAACGGTACAAATCGCGTACGGAGTTTGTTTTCGTACAGGTATTTTTCGCCGTGGTTTACCAGGTGCGACACTTTGCAATTATTTGCTGATGATGACAACTTGGTTGTCGAAATGCGTATACAGAATTACGAAAGTTAATGTGGAAAGGGGTTATATATCAACCTCAGTGATTAAGTTAATCAACTACAGGCTCCATCAAATTCAATGACATCTCTAAAGATGAATTTAAAATTCATTCGACATGTTAATAATGAAGCCATAGGCGACTACTTTGAATAAAATAGATGAATTTTACCAAAATAGTAAGCTAAATATCTTTTAAATGAAATAGGTTTAACGACAGAATTTAGATTGTCGCCTTTTAATGATTCTCCTATAGCGCACATGCAAAATTTCTTTTGTCTTTAATCTAGTAGACCCCGACATGCACATTCTATCCCATTTAACCACCTCTCAATCACTTATCGCTCACGAGATTTCATTGGTGAATTCTTTATCTCGAGCAGTCTTCTGTATATGAATGTAATAAATCTTATATATCCGTATTTCGAAATAACCTTCTTCCAATATTTGAAAAATTATTAAATAAGTATAAATGTACAATAAAAAGTAATCACGAGATCGCTTCGGACTTAACTAATAGAGTTTTCTCAGCTCCCAATACATCTTATGATAAATTAAGAGGAGCAGACACCGAATTCATCTTTGACCTTAAAAATTATACAGATAAGAAATAATTCCACAGAAAACAAAAGAAACGCAATAAAACAATCAAATTTATCACACACACATTTTGTTTTATCTTCTCTTCTCCTGATTTATGATCTCTTCTGCACTTTCATTCGAAATTACCCCGACCCGAAACCCATTACACTTCGATCAGATATATATTTAAAATTGTACTAGCTACTCGAACCATCCACCTCTTTTGTCGAGTCTTAATTCCGACCATCCGTTCTTTCATTATTGTTTGCTCCCCCTTTAGTTACGTCATTATCATTTCGCAATCTGCTAAAGCGAACTCCTTATGTTCTGCGAATGGATTAAATTTTCCACTTGAGATTCCTTTCATATTACGTGCTGAAATACGATATTTATAGAAGATATTGTAAAGTTAATATTTAAGTTTCTTTCATTGTATCGACAAACAGATCCAATATTTTATTTTGTTAAACTCAAATTTATTTCGCATAGTTTTTACACGCGTTTCTTAATTAATATTTGGTATTTAATATAGTACAGATCGCTGTACGGAATTTGTTTCACGCGGGGTTTTTGTCATAGCTTTCCAGGTGTGGCACTGTTTGATTATCAGCTGATGATGACAACTTAGTTGTCGAAATATGGAATACGAAAATTAATGTGGAAAAGGATTATATATCAACCTTCAGTGATTAAGTTAATGAACCACAAGCTCCATCAAAATTACCTAATACTTGATACAAAACGATTATACTGATGACTGAAAGCATGAACAATTTTAGGACATTCAACATGAAAATTTTGACAATAATTTAACATAAGTAATCCATGTTATAACTTAGTTAAAATTTACAGTGCCTTAGCAAAATACGTCATCAGTAAACAACTGATGTTGTCTTTACTTGATGAAAGTCCATAACAAAACTGAACACAAGAAAACTCAACTGTGTAATTTTCACAAAATATCTTTATTAAAAAATAGCGCACACAAAAGTTCTTCAAAATCCCTAAACGTATCGAGAATTCATTTCCAAAAAATCTGCAGTTCTTCAATTTGATCCTAAAGAAGCAACAAATCGTCAAGGAACGTTAAAAGAAATTCCAAGATGCTGAAGTTGAAATGGATTTATATTTTTTTCTGTTAAGTATTAACAATCATTACTTTAGTTATCCAGATATTACATCAGTAGATGTTGAGTAGTCATTCTCTTCATATAAAAAAATTTTTCCTTATGACGAACTCGATTTTCTGAAATTACTGTAGAAACATATGTGATGTTTCGAATATTTTTACCCGATCTTATCCTATTTGTAACTACTTAAAAGACTGTTTCACATTTCATAAAATATATATAACTATTCTATCTGCTTCTGGGTTTGCGGGCTGGAACCGCGTCACTAGTATATCTTCCGACGTTTCGTACTCATTTGTATGGGACATCTTCAGGGCTGAACCACTGCACTGAAACTCAGTTTCAGTGCAGTAGTGCAGCCCTTCCAAAACGTCGGAAGATATACTAGTGACGCGGTTCCAGCCCGGAAACCCTGAAGCAGATAGCATGGACCACGACCGCGTAAGTCTACGTACCAAATTATATATAACTATTTACTTCATTTTATTTACATCTATCAAGCGTACGCCTGTGGAAATTGTTTTAGTAACTTTCCAGCTTTAACAATATTTGAACTCCCGTCTGTAACTTACATTAGGAGTTGAGTTGCCAATATATTGAACTTCCCAAAGGTATGTTTTATAGTTTCTACTATCTTTTGCGCGTTTGTCTTCTCTAATATTCTACTACGTAAAAGAGGAGCCAAAGAAATCGCGCCGCCTTTTAAAGTGCGCAGTAACACATTTAAAATATTATTCTTTCTTGCATCCGTTGTTTCATCTACCGTCAGCCATACTTTTTGATTTTTTAAATCTGCTTTTAGTTGATCCGTATTCGTGTATTTAGCACGAGAAAAATTATACTATAATTGACCTCTTCTTCGCAATCTCCATTCCGGAACGTATTTCCCCCAAAAGTTTCGAAATTCTTCATTGTCTACAATATTTTGTGAAATATTGCACACACTTAACATAAAAATAAAGTCATATGGAAATTTATAATATGATACATCATGTTGCGCATTTAACCGGTGTTGTTTGTTATTAACATGTCATTTACACACAAAAATTCTGTACAGTAAAATGTTGATATTGCAAACAATATATTTAATAATAGTTCCAATGTATTCTAATGTCGAAAATCGGTTAAGAAATCCATTAACACTCGTCGAACATAACAAAGAACGCCGTCGATTCGCCATCATCACTCTAATCCGGCACTTATACACATACCATACGCATATGAATCTCGACTTCGAGTATATCCGACCGCTTTCGAAATATATCATCGCCGCCAACGAGTGCGCGTTCGTTTCTGCAAGCTTATTTATTACAAAATTTTGAAAATCAGTTTTGAATCCTTGACGAACATATAAGTTTTTCAATTTTTAATTTTAAACATCTACAAATAGGTCAAACAAATTTTACTTACGTAAATATTTTCTCCCAAATTTTCCCATTTAAACCGTAAATTATTCGTAGAATTACCGCAATTAGCTAATAGATTACGGCATAATTTAAAAGCTTACATTAAACTACATCAAAATAACTATAAATTATGTAAACATATAGTAAATATTTAACGACTTGTAGTGTGTTTTAATTGAATAAGTGGTTTCAACTAATGCCACTGAAAGTACATATTTATACTCGGTTAAGATAAAGGTACGAATCTAAAGTGTCGCCGCTCTATTGTTTTAATTCTCAACTCAAGTTACAAACGTATATCATGACTTGTCTCATACATAACGAATGGACAGGATCCACATACGCTAGCCTCTGATGGAAGAGTCGTGTTGTGTAACATAAGGACTAAGACGAATGGGTGACAACGTACCAGAATGCTTATTCTTTATATTTACCATTGCATCCTTTTGCCTTTACGGTGTTACGTTGTTGTATTTACTCTATGTTATATTTTTTATTCGCTTCTCATAAAAATAAATTTTATTTAATCATAAACCCCAATAAAGAGAGTTGTTTTATGTAATTTAACTTCACGATTTTATTTAATTTATTTTCATATTAGCCACATGTAGAATATACTAGGGTAGCCGTTTATATTTCGGAATAGCAAACAAAACAAAATTTTTTATTATCGAAAATAGTTTTATTGCTTTTCAAAATATTCTCCTTGAAAATCAAGGCACTTTTGCATTCATTTAAACCAATCCGAAAAGCATTGCTGCCACTGTGAAGGCGGTATCTCCAAAATATGAGTTTTGAATGCTTCAACTGCCACTTCTGGGGTAGAAAACCGTTGACCACGAAGTTTATTCTTGACGTATGGGAACAAAAAGAAATTACAGGGCGTTAGATCAGGGCTGTACGGCGGATGGTTCATCAATTCAATGTTTTGCCCGGTCAAATATTCAATTGTTTGAACCGACCTGTGAGGGCTCGCATTGTCATGGTGGAGAATGATCTGTCGTTTTCGGTTTGTTTTACTTATTTCTTCGAAAACTTTTGGCAAACAAATAGTTGTGTACCATCCAGAATTGACCGTTCTGCAACTGTCTAAAGACATGGTTGCAACGTGACCGGTTTTTCCGAAAGAACAGGCGACCACATGTTTTGATGTGCTTGGAGCCTGAACAACTTTTGTTGGTTTTGGCTCATCTTGGAATACCCACACAGTCGACTGCTGTTTACTATCGTGTTCATACGTATAGATCCAAGATTGTAACCTGTGACGATTTTATAAATGTTTTTTGAAGCACCGCCATTGTATTTTTTGTACATTTCTTGGCACCAATCGACGCGAGATTTTTTTGAATGATTGTCAAATTATGTGGTACCCAACGTGAACATAGGTTCTTAACGGCTAAATGTTTATACAGAGTCTTGTGCACGCTGGTGTTACTAATACCTAGAAATACCTCGATCTGATGGTATGTTACATGACGGTCTTGCATTATCAATTCCGACACTGCATTAATGTTTTCCGACACAACAACATTTGTGGGATGACCTTCACGAAATTCATCGTCCAAAGAACGCCGTCCAAGTTTGAATTCAGTATACCAACGATATGCTGAAGTTTACCATGGTGCTTCATCTCCATATAAATAATTCAGCTCGTCGATGCATTCTTGTTGAGATAATCTACGCCGAAAGTTGTGAAAAGTAATCGCACGGAGTTGTTCGAGAGTTAATTCCATTTTTTCGCTGACATACAATTTTCAAGTTACTGCCAAAAATAGAAATAGCTACCGGATAATAAAACTGCCGACGTAAATATATTGTCAAAAATTACAAACCCCACGATGCAATCATCAGATCGGAGGCAACATAACAGTGTTGTCAGTTCCCGAAATATAAACGGCAACGCTCGTAATACGTTTTAGAATATAATCTGCAAAATTTTATAATTTGCAATTCATTGCAAAAGATTCTAAATTTAACCCATTTTTACATCAGTATTTTTTGTTTGTTATCCGTATTATTTAATCAACTATTACTGCCAAAACTTTCTTGTATTTCTCCATTTGTTTAAGATAATAGGGCTGAAATTGCGATAGTTGTTATTGCGTCTACATTATTTCTTATTTGTATCATAAAGGCATAAAATTTGAAATTTGTAATGTGGTACATCACGTTGTGCCTTTAACCAGTGTTGTTTGCTATCTATGAAATAGATTAATTGATAAGAAAAGCTGGTTACGAAGTATTCAGAATTCCACCATATCATTGTGACTTCAATGCAATCGAACTTGTTTGGGTACGTGCAAAAAAACAGTGCAATAAACATGTTGGTGAAGAAGGATATGGAAACAAAACTGTTTTAAAAATGTGGCTGCAATCTTTAAATATCTGCACACCTTATTCTTTGAAGCAATATATTCGACATACTGATGCATTAATAGGGAAGTGGTATGAAAGAAAAGCAAACTTTAATAAAGACAAATTTGTTTTTTCTGTAAATACTCGTTCAGAATCTGATGCCAATGACTTTTTCATTTAGTTAAATTAAAAAAAAATTCTTCTTTCCAATGTGTTTCTCGTACTTTACTTTCTAAATTGCTTCAGATAAATATCATTGAGATACCTAATATGTACCTTGCTTGAAAATAAATGATTCATTAATAAATTCTCTTTTCTAGTATTAGGTGCGCAACTAAGTTCTCGCTGTTTTTCAAGAGATGGCTCCAGTAGTAAGTGCTGGTCGATTGTGACATAACCAAAACGCCATGAACCAAGCTTAGACATATGGTAAACAAACCGCTTTGACACATTAGTGATTCTGTTTTTGCGTCATATACTTTTGGTTATGTGAAAATGTCTGATTTTGTGCCAAATAATCGTCATTTGCGGGAAGTGTTGCTTTTCTTCTTTCATTGGAAGAAAACGGCGGCTGAAGCGCATCGAGAACTCCAAAAAGTTTACGAAGATGCTGCTCTAAGTGAAACAACGTGCCGTGATTGGTTCCGTCGCTTCAAAGACGGTGATTTCGATGTTGACGACCGTTCGCGTGAAGGAAGACCAAAATCCTTCAAAGACGCTGAATTGGAGGCATTGCTAGATGAGGAGCCATTTCCCAGCTATTGCATGCGTTGGGAATGATTCAAAAACAAGGAACTTGAGTTCCTTATGATTTGAAGCCAAGAGACGTTAAGCGTCGTTTTTTCGCCTATGAACAACTGCTCCAGCGGCAAAAAAAGAAGGACTTTCTTCATCGCATCGTTACGGGTGATGAAAAATGGATTCATTACAGCAACCCAAAGAGAACGAAAACATGGGGACTGCCCGGTCATGCTTCTACGTCGTCGGTTCGGCCGAATATTCACGCTGCGAAGGTTTTGCTGTGTATTTGGTGTGACCAGGGCGGTGTTATTTATTATGAGCTATTGAAACCGAACGAAACCATCACTGGGGAACGGCATCGAACTCAATTGAGGCGATTGAGCCGAGCACTGCGCTAAAAGCGCCAGAAAGATGGGAAAAAGTTGTCGCTAGCGATGGGCAATATTTTGAATGATTCATTTGTAAACATTTTTTCACAATAAAGTTGCATTTTCATCAAAAAAAACAGCGAGAACTTATTTGCGCACCTAATATATAAGTGCTTCCTAAACATTAACAAAAACGTGTGCTAATTTTAGCAATATTGATGACATTTAACGTTTTTATTTGCAAACTTCTCAAGCTATATTAAAGTAACTTCCTTTTAAATAATTCTTGCATGATTCTGCTTGAGATTTTTTTGCAGTACCATAGTACGTAATACCTATATTAGTAGGTTTATCAAAAACTACAAATTCTTGTAGCTCTGTTACGATAGAGTTTTGGGCATATGTGCAATAGATACTTTTAACTTGAAATTGCTTCAGTAACACATCCTTAAACTGTAGTAGTCATGTTATGGAACATCAGTTATATTTAAGTAACACAAAATTTTCATTATGCCAGAAAATTTATAAAAAATCCATTCCTCCTGCTTTTATTTTTCAAATTTAGAATTTCTATACACCTACACAACGCTTTTCATAGGCGAAAAAAGAAACGGTCCCTTTAATTAATCATTAATTTTTCACAGAAGACTTTCATTTTGTATAGGAAATGTTCCTAAAATATACACTTAACGCACAACGAACATTAAAATACAGAACAATTTAGTACTCTCAAATTGGGTGAAATGAACACAATACAACGTAAAAGGGAAATGCTGCACATTAGCAAAAAAAACATCGAATTCATCAAAGCACGCGACACGTTTAAACGAGTTGTGTAAGTTATGGATATTCGGTTTTATGTAGCTTTAATAAAACTCTCATTAAGTGGCAAACAATGGAGGCCTGAAATGAGTGTGTTAGTCGTTTTGAAAATTTTGTGTATTCGAAAAAAATGTATTTGCAAAATATGTAGAAGAGTTATGAATTTTGTATTTAGTGTTCGATTATGTAAGAATTGATAGGACGGTTTGCAGGGGTATACGAGGTGTGGCGATTAAATAACGAGACTGACATTGTAAAACATTTTATTTTGATTTCATACATATTTACTTATTATCACCTTCAATATACACACCGTCCTCTATCCCTACAACGCTCCATGCGAATCTTCCATTGTTCGAACAGTGCTGGAAGTCTTCTTCTGTCAGCTCCTATAGGACGCTTGCCGCTTTCGCTTTCACAGCTTCAACGGACTCAAATTTTGTTCCCTTTAATTCAGATTTCACCTTAGGAAACAGATAGAAGTCCGACGGCACAAGGTCCGACGAATAAGCTGGGTGGTCTAACACTGAGATGCTGTACTTGACTGACAATGCGGTATGAGCCGGTGCATTGTCTCGGTGGAGAACCCATGACTTGTCCTTCCACATTCGGGTCGTTTTTTCCTTATTCTTTGACGGAGTTGAGTAAGAACGTGAAGGTAGTAATGTTGATTAATAGTTACTTAACATTTTTCGGGCGAAACAGAAAAACAACTCTAATGCGAATGAAGGCTACGACTAAACTTATTTGTTTACAGAGGCGGGAGGCACTGCATTCGAAAGAGAAGGCTTCACGATAAATAGCTGTCAGTCGTTGGCGTTTGGCGCATACGCACTTCTTCTGGACCAGTGTCAGTCTCGTTATTTAATAGCAACACCTCGTATAATACCTACATTAGCAGAGAATTAATATAAAACTGCAAATGCTTGGAATTCACTTAGGATAGAGTTTTAGAACATATGCTCATTAGATATTTTTGACTTGAATTTGCATCAGTAACACATCCTTAAGCTGTGGCAGTCATGTAATTGTACACCCGGTATATAAGTCTTCGAAACAAACAAAAGTATGTACAATATAAAACAGATGTGTAAGAAATATATACACAAAAGAGATAAACACGTCCTGACTTTGTGTTAGAACGGAAGCGAAAGTGCCACAATACTCGTGAGTGGAAGCAAGAAACACTCACCCTGCAGACACCAGAGTACTAGTAAATAGTAATTTATAAAATTCGACGAAACACTTACCGTTTTAAGCCTTTTATGTGAAGTCACAAACTGGATAGAATCTGTTAAATATTTTAAGCATAAGATGTGTTCCACAGTTACTTCAGCAAACCAAGTGAGTAGCGAGGAAATACAAAAAATGACCTAATGATATAATATTTGTGTAATTCAAAAAATACTTTCAAAATTTTCTAAAACACAATAATTTTTGGCGCCTTCTACAGCGCATACTTGTAGTCCACAGAATTCACAATTTTCACGCATTGCACTATCGCTAAAAAAGCATTTTCTAGTTTTTCTGTTCCATACACTAGTTATTGTTGTGAGTAACGTTTAGAACATATTCTGCACTCGTAACCGGTACTAAACATAAACAGCTGATTTAAAAACAAGTTTTATCAATCAGCGGTAAAAATCGATGCCACGCTCGAGCACACAAAGCGAATCGGTTATAAAATCAGGGAATTACGAAACATCCTAATTTGACGTATGGGTTCCTCATGAGTTGAGCGTGAAAAACATGATTGACCGAATTAACATCTGCGATGCGCTGCTGAAACGGAATTTTTGAAGTGAACTCGCAAAATATCTGTGCGTGTTAGCAGTTTAAAATAAATACGTTCGGAGTCTGTCTGTATTATAAATTGAATTACGTAATAAAATATACGTAATGTTCATAAATTTTTGTTTAAAATGTCGTATGTATGTACGAGGATAAGAACATTTGTTTGAAGCGTTTAAAAGTCTGCGTTTGTACTTCTACTAATAGATAATTCAACTTGTGCAGTTTCTAGGCTTCCTATTCTTGTCGATTCTTTTACATTTAGGAACCGAATAATTGTAGAAAATTGAAGAAAAGTCTTAATCCATGGCGGCTACAACTACTCGGCATTCCGGGCTCATAAAAATCTGTCGATACATCTATAAAATTTTGAAACCACCTTATTCAATCCTCAAAATGTTTATTATAGTCAAATGGTGCCTATACCATATTCTCTAACGTATAGGTATTGACTATGGCGTTCAGAGATACATATGCGGACACAGTCTGCCACTTTCTCGAAGTGAATGCTAAATACTTGTAATTAATGCCTCTACCTCTGAACAACATTAGAGTTTCTGCCACAACATGTAAAGCTTGGATCTTACACGTAACATTTAAGAAGTTATCACAGTCTTCTTTAAGAGATTGGCTTGCAGAACGCATAGTTGCGAAGGCGTCAATCTTAAACATTAAGAGTTGGTTTCTTGGAAGTTATAATTTATCCAATAAATTTAATATCACTTTTGATATTACTTAAACAGTACATTATTATACTCTTGTGGAAGCTAGTAGCATGATGATTGATGTTCTATTATCAATCCATAATTTTAATAACAGAATTTGTTTACAATTTCTTATCTACCCATAACCACAGTTTCTCATTTTTCAATTCTGATGTAATTCTATTTCCAATACGTTTGCGAACAGGCGATATAAAGTATTTTGTAACGTTTTTCGACTAGATAATATACAGTTCGCGTATTTATTACCATTCGTCAGAACGAGAAGAATGGATCGTTGTTTAATAGTGTAAAATAAACGGTAGATTACACTAAATAAATGTTACACATAAATCCAATAGAAATTACTCGTTCGATCGAACGCCAGTTCTACTTACAAGTTTACTTTGCACTATTCATTTGTCGTTTACAGTCATTTCTTGTCCAGCACTTTTCATTTGTCGTTTTGTCATTTCTCGTCAACCGCTTTAGAGATACGAGGGAGCGTTTTTATATTCGCGGAATGGGGGACAAGGGGTGGAAATAAAAAAACCAAATTATTTTTCTTTTTCAATATATTCACCTGCAAGACGGATACATTTTTCACATCTTTCAATTAATTTATTTATACCCTCATAAAAAAATGATTTCTCTTTATCTGCAAAATACGCCGAAACTGCCTCCTTGACTTCATCATCGGCAGTAAATTTTTTACCCCGCAGCTCTTTTTTCATTTTCGGAAACAGGTAATAATCACTCGGGGCCAGGTCTGGGCTGTAGGGTGGGTGATTCACAATTTCGAAGCCCACCTTATGCAGGGCAGCTAACGCAACGCGGCTCTTGTGGACGGGCGCGTTGTCGTGCAAAAGCAGAACACCTTTTGTCAATTTTCCTGGTCTTTTCTCTTTAATGGCTTCTTTTAGTCACTCTAATATTGAAGCGTAATATTCTCCGGTTATAGAAACACCTTTATCTTTATAATCAATCAACAATATTCCTTCCGAGTCCCAAAATACCGTTGCCATGAGTTTCCCAGCTGATTGTGACACTTTAAATTTCTTGGGAGATGCTGTGCCCTTTTTATGCCACTGCATGGAGTCTTGTTTGGACTCAGGTTCATAATGATGAACCCAAGTTTCGTCTCCAGTAACAATTCCACTCAATACACCATCCTTGTCTTCATTACAGAGGTCCAAAAATGCACGCGAACACTCTACGCGCTGTTGTTTTTGCGGCGGCGTAAGCATTCTCGGCACCCATCTTGCGCTGACCTTAGACATGCCGAGATGATCGTGTAGGATTTTAAAAATTGTTGTATCGGATACTCCAACCATTTCTGCGAGTTGTTTCTTCTTTAGTCGAGCATCTTCGAATACAATTTGTTCAACTTTTTGGATAAGTGCTGGCGTGGTCACCTCAATGCTCCTGCCCGGCCTCGGGTCGTCTTCAAGGGATTCCCTTCCTCGTTTAAATAAACTATGCCACTTGTACACCGTGGTTTTTCCTGGATAAGAGTCGCCGTAAACCAATGACATCTCATTCATTATGGTCGCGACTGATTTTCCTTGCCTGGTGAGGAACTTTATAACGGCACGATATTCGATTTTTTCCATATTTCACTTTTCACTCCTGATTATGTTACTTGGTTGACGATAGCTCAAAGACTAACTGTCTAATAACAATGAAACTTCGTATTTATACTAATCATGAGCCGCTGCACAGGCCACGCCCCCAATGCGCCCACTCACCCCTCTACAACCCGCTCATTCCGCGTATATAAAAACGCTCCCTCGTATATCGTAAACTACGCATTTGATTTTTGAGCAATCGTAAATTGAATCCGAGAAACCTTTAATAAATAACGCTCTTGCGTCTGGCAATGGTCGTTTTCTCGAACTAAGTAACTGCGACATTATTACATACTGTATAACATACAACAGTCTATATAAAAATCTACAAAATCGCACCCGACACGTTTTTTTTTCCAGTCGGCGAGCAAATCATAATTGAGAATCGATAACGTTTGCAGAGCTTTACATATCTAGCACATGACGTGTCGTGTATTTGCTATGCATAGATTTTTTCCAAGCAATGAGAGTTGGGAATCGAGGAAGTAAGTGAAAATAAACAACAGAAAGTAAGAGTTTATTCCAAAGAAAGGAGTGAGACAAGGCGATCCACTATCCACATTTCTTTTCAATCTATGACATGAAGTGTAATTGAGTTTCTAATATCTTTACAGCTATCGCAAGCTTCTTTCATAGGGTATTGCATATAGTGTTAGATATAAAAGCAAGCATTCTTTTTATAGTTTTTAGTAAAGCTTGCAGTAATCTGATTATTCCTCAGCAAATACTATTAAAAAGACATAAAATTGAATAATTTAGTTTCAATACAAGTAAAGCTAGAAGAACTAGAAAATTCTTTTCATATTTTCCCTAACTTTTATAACAGCAAAGAAATACTTGGTATTAAAAAATCTGTAAATAAAATCGCGAAAATAATTACCATTGAAATTACTTGAATATTACTAATATTAGATTCCATTCCGAATTTATCCCTGTGTTGATTTACGTACTTTAACATCTACCTGCAAGTGTTAGCTTCGAAGTTTAGGTTTAATAGACTCAAATCGATATTTTCAACAAGGTTCTATTAGCATATATATTGCTTTATTTAAATATTATGCTTACGTATATATTTCGGCAATTGATTTTGTATTACATGAAACTAGATTGTAGAAACCTTTCTAATGCACCAGTATACGCTATGAATTCTCTACAAAGTTTATAGAAAATATTTTTTCTTTATGAAGATAAGGCTCTGAATAAGAAAGATTTATATAAATCGTACAATCTAATATAATTTGCCTTTCCATGAATCTATAAAAGCTGAAACAATAAAGAGTTGATAACGTGTTAAAAATATTGGGTTACCACAATTTAGTTTCATCTTGAAACGGTCAACAATTGACTAGATACGTACTACTGACATAATAAAAACTGTACTTGGGAAAAAACAATTGCTCTGTAGCCTCTCTAGATGTGACTCAAATCTTTGGAAAACTATAAAATGAAGGCTTGATATACAAACTAAACAATGATTAAATAATAAATAGTGATCTCGACAACATATTTCTCATACAGGCTTTTCAGAATAAAGAATACTCTTTGTCCAACTTCTAAACGAGCAGGGTACGGGTGTCTTTTCAGTGACGTACATACCTATCTGACTCGTTGTTCCACGTGGAGCGTATCTTGGTCTTTTTTGCACATAAGACCATTTTTTTCGACGGTGTGCAGAAATACTATATCTTATACTTAAAATATTTATCAGATTCTATCCAATTCGCAACTTCACATAATACGCTTAAAACGGTAATTGTTTTATACACAACCCTTTATTGTTTATTTTATTTTATCTACATACATATGTGTACTATCAAGTGCACGTCTTTGGTACGCAACTCAATTTCGATTCTTCGCTAATAGTAATATGATGTAAATCTTTAATCAATCTTATCCACTTTGTGGTCTACATACTGAAAATGCTACTTAAGCTTAACTTTTTTTGAGCAAGCGCTACTCATCAAACGTTCGCAGCGCCAAGTCTACTAGGAAGACAGCAGGAGAGAGGTATTTACAAATTTCAACTCTTCTCTTGAAGTCTCTCAGATGACACACGATTGCTTGAATGTTAGTATGGGGACTTCATCTTTGATTAAATAACATCGCAGTATTCTGTTGTTGAATTTATAAATTCGACAATTGTAAACTGTAAAAATAGCAGCTTGGAGTATTAAAAATAATATTTTGCTTTAAATGTAACTTGGTCTACATTTAACTAACAAATGTTTGCTTCGAAAAAACATTTTAAATTTTAAAACCATTCGATTATATGCGTATACAGGGTATAAACGACTTCCTCAGACGTACGATCTTGGTTTAAACCAAACAACAGGTCGTATTTTAAAGAAACATCTTCTAAATAATCGAGTAGCGAATTCTCCAAAAAATTCAAGTAGCTCAGTCAATTAAGTCGTGTAAATACTACGCGTGGCCCTAGCAACTGATCACTTGAAAAACGGCCTTGGAAATGAGCTCGACGTATGATACGGGGGTTTATATTGGCCCAGTAATAAAGGTTCTATAAATTTAAAAGCCATAAAAGTACACTCATCGGCATATAACAACCTGGAGAAAAAACGCAGCTGTAAGTTGTCGATGGAACCATCTACAAATGTTAGCGAAGCGATCAGTTCTTCAATACTTTGCACGTAGTATGATTGTAACAATTTCCTTCGAAATATGTTATATTGTAGATTGTTGTACGTGAAGCGACTAACTCCCTCGCGTTCACTCAGGTAGTTATCTTTACAATTTCACTTACAATATCCAAAACTTGTTGTCCCGCATCTAATATACTTTGTCGTCTTTAACGGCCACGGTCTTCACTACTTCGATGCAATATATCGCGATTTCTCAATCTGCACACCGTTTGTAAGATTAAATGCCTTAAAGGACATCTTCGATTCGGACACCGTCTTTTATACTACTAGCTCTAACATTTCCACCCGTTTCACCGAGACGATATCTGTTAATTCATGGTTTGAATAATCCATACTTTACGGAAGTTGACAAAAGTCTGACTTCTGACTTCAGTACGCATCGTTTCATTTACGACTGCCACCAGTACGCTTCAGTAGGGGTAGCGTTGCTATTATAAAGGAATACTAGCCCCGTATTTATTAAATAATTTTCTTTCATTCTTTCGTGCATTATATTACATATTAAAGTACATCGGCTTATTTCGTTTACACCCAATATATTTGGTTCTTGAATAAAAATTCCATCATATATTACGCATAAAAATAGCGGATTTAAAATTTCAAATCAAAGCAAGTTTGAATTTTTTCTGAAAACCCCACGATTTAAAGTCATATTTTGTTAATAAGCTAATTCTGTTGTTCTTCAATTAACACGTAATGTAAAACAAATATTTACACTCTGGCCACTGTTACATTAAAATGGTTGACATATACATACATGTGTACTTTATCGAATTCGTTTTGTTACTTCCTACCTGCGTGGTTACATGTATGCGTAAGGTATGCGTTGTATACGTAGATACACAATCCAAACACCAAATAATTATTTTTGTCCATATTTTCCCCGGAATTTCTTCATAAAACAAAGTTACGACATTTTTTTCTTTCATGTTATTCGCTTTCATATTCTTTAATTCATTTTTACATTCTGGTTTGCTTAAAAACTCGCGAATATATAAATTTTTAATGCTGTCTCTTCTTAAATAAAATTCTTTTATATGAAAAACAAAAATCCCCGCTCTCGGAAATTATTTACGTCGATGTTAAGCTCATATTAGGGTAGAATATGTAAATAAAAATGTATTTGAAAAGACTTTTCCCTTCCATTTTTAAGGTTTACTTATAAAATGTCGTATGTCGTTTATTTTTTTGTTACTAAAAGGATAAGCAAATATATTTTCATTTCTATAGCTTTCAGGAGTTCGCTGTATTGTTAAAATTGAGTTAATTTTATGGCTTACACAAATTATTTAAAATGTGTTTTGTAAAATTCTCTATACATGTATCTTCAAAAAAAATGTACATTTTCTTCTAAAACAATTTACGATCGATCTCTTCTTCAGAGGTGATTAACCGGTATTGGTATTGTTAGAAATAATAAACGTTAACTTGGTTGCGTAAAAATTTTAGCAGCAAAAGTTTTGATGATAATAATAATGTAATAATAAAATAATAACAATAAAATCACCCAATATAAATCAGAAATATCTACTTTATTGTGAAATAAATTGTATCAAAGTATCTAATCTAAATAGGAAGATAATGGGTGTTTTTTAAGCTGCACGAGAACTATCGATATCTATAACTATGGTTTGACAGCTGATAATGTCAAACCATGTTGACATTTCTGTTCAGTAAGGTTTGACAAGTCATCGTGAATCGTTTAACGCCAGAACAACGCTTCCAAATTGTGGAAATTTACTTTGAAAGAAATAAATCTGTTCGCAAAGTTCACAGAGCACTTCGTCCATTATACGGTCAACATAATCGGCCTAGTGAGCAAGCAATTCGTGCAGTTATTGTTCGTTGTCGCATTAATTTTACTGTTCTCGATTCAAAACCGTCAACAAGACAAAGAAATGTGCGTACCGAAGAGAATATTGCTGCTGTAGCGCGAAGTATTGAAGAAGACGCCGAAATGTCGATTCGTCGTCGTTCTCAACTTGTTGGCCTTTGTTCTTCGACTACGTGAAAACTTTGACGTAAGGATCTTGGCTTGCGTGCCTATAAAATACAGCTCGTGCAAGAATTGAAGCCAAACGA
Organism: Dermolepida albohirtum; assembly: GCA_031893035.1. Classification (NCBI taxonomy): domain Eukaryota; kingdom Metazoa; phylum Arthropoda; class Insecta; order Coleoptera; family Scarabaeidae; genus Dermolepida; species Dermolepida albohirtum. The sequence continues at coordinate 214,341 of JAVIWB010001955.1, read as the reverse complement.
CCATCGTTTGCGTCGCATTTTTGCTGATTGGGCTCATTAGAAACTGGCCGAAGATGAGCATTTTTATCAAAGAATTGTGTTTAGTGATGAAGCTCATTTCTGGTTAAATGGCTACATCAATAAGCAAAATTGCCATATTGGGAGCGAAGACAATCCTCAAGCCGTTAACGAATCACCATTACATCCATTAAAATTGAGTGTTTGGTGCAGTTTACACGCTGGCGGCATCATCGGTCCTTATTTTTTTCGAAATGCAGAAGGAGCTGCCGTTACGGTGAATGATTAGCGCTATCGAGCCATGTTGACTGGAGTTTTGTTTCCAAAAATTAATCAGCTAAAACATCGACGACATTTAGTTTCAACAAGATGGCGCAATTTGCCATACAGTGAGCTTAGCAATTGATTTATTGCAAAAATAATTTGGTGACAACCTTATTTCCAGAAGAGGTCCTGTTCACTGGCCCCCTCGTTTGTGCGATTTAACACCTCTGGATTACTTTTTATGCTAGACAACGGTGGCGTGTCGAATTGACGTGTAACTTGTTTTCTGTCCAAATTAATCATCGTACTGCGTGCGGAGGATCCCGAATCTAAGTTCATCTGAGACTAAGGTGAGCTCATAACACGTGCATTTACCACACCACGTCCACGGGCAGTAGGGCATAATAATATCGGATGCCATTGCAAGCGTAAGCTTCTAGTACATGTAGAGCAGACAATAACGGGCTGCTGTTATGTAGCCGGAGTTTTACATCAAATACTTCTATATATTCAGCAACACCCACGATTGAATTAAACGCAGGACAACGTACGACCACACGTAGCTCGTGTAATAGAAACCTTTATACAAAAACAACATCCGAATTCCTTCCTAACCAACTAGTTTTCCGAATCCCAATACGATCGAAAATGTCTGGAATATAATCCCCCAGCTAATGTTAAAAAGCTATGAAGAGCTGAGACATCGTACAATGTCTGATAGACTCCATGCCTGTTTATGTTGCTGTAGCAGCAGTGGATTGCTCTCCTGGTCAGTATAAGATCTACTGGATTGGTACTACATTTTTACCAGATTTCATTGCGCTGCGTTAATGTTTTGGAGCAAAACAACGCGAGGGATAAGCACTATCAATTTGAAGTTTAAAAATTATAGAAACTTTTTCTGTATACTTTTTAAAAGTATACATAGTATTATTAAGTCGGCAAAGAAACGGTGGTCACAGTAATAAGATCCAACACACTTCATGTTAATTAAGCTACTTTTTTGAATATATTCAATAAAAATACCAACAATTGAAACTACTCTCGACTCTAATATTTGTTCATAACAGATAGTACCATAAAATATGTCGACAGTACAAGTATCGAATATTTCAAAATCGAACAATCTGTGTATATCGTATTCATTTGTCAGATGACAATAGCACGGCGGGGTCATTATTCCAGTGCCTACTTGACTGTCTCTGAGGAAATTGGTAAAATGAGATTTTGCCTTGGGCGTGATCGACAAAATGTAATTGAAATTATTGTTTGCTTCGCTTGTTTGACTAGTAGCTGATTGGCTTTTAATATTTTTTTGTATTTCGCCGTCGCCGTTCTTTTACATTACCCTTGCCATTTACGTTTTTTCTCAAAGGAAAGTAATTTGCTATTAGCACTCTGCCATTTATTTTAAATTTTCGTTTTATGAAATAACGCCCGTTTAATTTCTTTGAATTAACATTATTTTGAAGAGCGTCGCAAAATCTATAATCGTTTCGAATAAATTTGGGTTAAATATTTTCTTAATTTAAAATATTAATGAATTAGTTTTCCATCGTTTCTCTGCATAAATCAAAATCTATTGTCGTGTGGAAAGTAAAGATGTGTTCTTACAACAGACGGCACTAGGTCATTTAATAAGTGTTAGAGACATTTGCGTTTAACTTCATGCTACGTTATATTGCGATGTGTAGAAGATAGAAAAACAAAATGCAGATATATTTTGTTTTTTTACCGTCTACAGGAGGGCTGCTCCCCCTCTTAAACCTACCTGTTGCTGCGTTAAGAATTCCAGTCGGCCTTGAGATACGGGGATGGATTCAAACTAATAGAGATGTTACATGGACGCCACAGTATTAAGAATTCTTAAACACTATTTAACACTAAGGATGGGTCACAGTTCGGCTAAAACAATCTATTATCAAATTTTCAGGTGTCAGAGAAGGGTGCAGGCGAAAATAAGAATATAATAAACCGAACATTCGTAAGCAAACAGTGTGGTTGGACAAAATTTAAAAAAATGTAATTACAACGGCTCTGGTCGACATCAAGCAATACTAATTTTCTATATAAAATAAACATTACAACAAATTCTCTGGAAATATTCATGTATATGATTCACAAAGATTAATTACAAGAGCCGTTAATGAAGAAAAATTACATTTCTTACTCAAAATTTACAACCTGTATGGAATTGAAATGATAAAATTATGATCTGTATAATTTAAAACTTTTGATCTTAAAACAAAACTCTAACATGGTCACATGTAATTATTACCACGGCATAGTTAATGTCATAACAAGAAAAAAACTGACTATGTTACAGTTAATTACGTTAAACATCACGGAATGTATTCTATTGAATTATTACGATTCAAAAAATAGTTACTGGACGAGGAAACATACAACGTGCAAAAGTAAAAATCGTAAAAATATAGGTTTTGGAGTTTTTTTTTTTTTTTGAGACGCTAAAAAACAGTGTTCCCAAGCCGTACGAGGGTAGTTTGACAAGTAGTGAGAATGGAAAAGAAAAACGAATTTTTTACAAAATAATTTTTATTTTCCAATATATTCATCAAAAGAGCATACATTTAAACAGTGCTCCAATGCCCTTAAAACCATCTCTAAAATGCGATTCCGGAAGGCAAATACCATCTACGAAAATGATAAACTCGTCGTTAGATGAAAATTTCTTTCCACCTAGTGGCGTTTTCAATTTTGGAAAAAGGTGGAAGTGTGCGTTTTGACTTTGGACGGTACGCATGCGGTACTAATTGTTTGCAACTCGTGGATTTTGGACATCGCAACTGTGCTGGTACACTGTTCGTTGTCTTGGTGAAACAGAACCTTTTTCTTTGCCATCCTGAAACACATATACGGAATCTCAAAATAAATGTGTAAAGGGGTTATCAACAGGATGGCGCTGCATTATTTGCACCTTTCAGTTGATTTATTGAGAGAAAAATTTCCTGGACGTGTAATCTCAAGAAACCGTGATGTTAATTGGCTACGAAGATTATGTGATTTGACACCCTTAGACTATTTTCTTTGAGGTTATGTGTAAAGTAGTTTATCCAAAACATCCAAATAACAAATCCTGCTTTCAAAAATCAAATTATTCGGATTTCGCTTATAAATTATGTGAAAATGTCATTGAAAATTTTAACAAACGAGTGAACTTTTGATGCAAGAGGAAGCTATTTGGCAGATATTATTTTTCGCATATAGTCATAACTGATACTTCAATTACCAATAAAAAATTTTTGGAAGTGAATGTAAATTATGTGTTTTATTTATTCTTTTAAAAAACCGTCGCTATCTCTCTCACACCCTATATTATATTATATTTGGAAGTTGATATTTATTCAAAATAGGTTCTATTGGTGTCAATATTACCTCTGGTATGGCATGTATTAATTATTTTATCTCATTTTTCGAAATGTTGTGAGCACCTCTGTCATGACCGCTTGAATGGTTGCAGTATCTTCAGGAAACGTTCCTTTAATAACAATATTCAATTTAGGGTAAAGAAAATAGTCGCACGGTTATAGATAAGGCTAATATGGTGAATGGTCAATGAGACAAATTTGTTTTTTAAAAGCAACTTATTTTCTGCTGGATATTACAAGTTAATTCGCCACCTATGTGTCACCACAGACACTGTGAAACTCTTAAGTAATATTCTCCATTAACAGCTTGATTTTCTACAACAAAGTATTTGTGGACAACTTAGGCTCTTTTACTGGTGCGTTTTGGCTTTCGAAGGTAGTGTGCGTTTTGGCTTTGGACGGTACAGATCGTGTAGGGAATTTGTTTCTATGCGGATGTTGTCGTAGCTCCTGGTAAGACACTGTTTAATTATCTGTGGATGATGACAACTTAGTTGTCGAAACACATATACAGAATACGAAAATAAATCTGTAAAGGGGTTATATATCAACTTTAACTGATTAAAAAAATATGATTTGTTTAATTTTTAAAAATTTTTGAAAAGTATTGGCTTATTTACTGCGGCAAAAATACCCGTACGAAAACAAATTCCGCACACAATCTGTACCGTTGAAAGCCAAAACGCACCCTGTGCGCTCGGCTTTCAACGGTACAGTTCGTGTGCCAAAACGCACACTGTGCGTTTAGCTTCCAACGATACGGATCGTGTGCGAAATGTGTATTCGTACAGATATTTTTGCCGTAGTTTTCCCGGTGCGACAGTGTTTAATTAGCAGCTGATGATGACAAAGTAGTTGTCGAAAGAGGTATACAGAACTCGAAAATTAATGTGGAAAAGGATTATATATGAACCTTCAGTGATTAAGTTAATCAACCACAGACTCCGTCAAAATTACCTTCATGTAAATATAAAGTCACCAGATGAACGTTTGTTTTCTGCATATAAATGCATTTTTCTCCACGCCGCACTCTGTTTAAACACACCTAGTGTTGCACATAAATGTTTCACCGCGTTTTATAAATTTACAATTTATTATTTCTTTTTTGTATAAATTATAAAGCGCACGCCTATGATACGCACCGCAATTTTATTTCTCCAATAATAAATCATGGTCTGTAATAGTTATAAGCTGCTTGGGGATGTGCAGGCATAGGTTATTACTGTTATTATGTGAAGTTTAACCCATATTCTTTTTACACAGATTACAGATTTTTTTGAAGATACGCCTCGTTAAAAGTACAAATTAACTTAAGAGTCAACATATTATTTATACTAATAGCAGCCATGAATCTAATACTCGGTAGCTAAAATAAATCGCCGTTTCCAACGTTTTTTGCTCGCGCGTAAATACTTTCCTTCCGGCTAGCTTTCCGAAGCAAACTTTAACCTATATTAAATACAACTAATCCGGGAGAAGTTCACGTTTATACACTCGACAAGTTCAATTATTCACCGGACTATAAATAATAACTTGGGGAGTAAATAAAACAAAAGTTCGGTAATAAAATGCATCCAGAGGCGGCAGATTAAACTTCAGTAACTTTTGTAATTTTATGGAAGTATTTACCAAACTTCAGTCTAACGAAAAGAGAGATGTAACGTACTAAAAATTTGCATAAATTTCGTAATTATAGCATCTTTAACAAATGTTTAGTGTTATATCAGCACTAAAAAAAGTATTTTCCCCTAATTAATGAGTTATAAACTAAACAAGCAATTAAAAATGCTTTCGATTGGCATATACAGAAAAGAAATTTAATATTCACAGTATTTTATACAAAAAAAAACAAACTTTTTGGATAAATACATATTATACTATATTGGGAAGTTAATATTTATTCAAAATAGGTTTCATTGGAATCAATAAATCGTCTGCCACGGCATGTATAAATTATTTTATCTCAGTTTTCGGAATGTTGTAAGCATCTGTGTTACGACTGCTTGAATGGTTGCAGTATCTTCTCTGAAGGCATGTAAGGTTCAAATAACACAGGAACTGAAGCCAATCATTTAAAAAGTCGTTCATTTGTCAATTTGATCAATGAACAACCAGCTGATTTTTCTCAAAAAATAATGTTTTCCATTGAGGCATATTTTGAACTTGGTGGCTATGTTAATAAACAAAATTGCCGTGTCTGGGATGAGGAAAATCCATGAATTATTCATGATAAACCTATGCATTCTAAATGAGTTACTGTTTGGTGTGCATTATGGTCAGGTGGTGTAATTGGACCTTACTTCTTTGAAAATGCTGCTGGTGAAGCTGTAACTGTCAATGGTAATATATATCGTCGGATGATAACCTAATTTTTGTGGCCTGAATTAATGAATATTGATCTAGAGGATATGTGGTTTCAACAGGATGGCACTACACCTCACTTTGCACACGAATCAATTGATTTATTGAGAGAAAAATTTCCTGGACGTGTAATCTCAAGAAACGGTGATGTTAATTGGCTACCAAAATCATGTGATTTGACACCGTTAGACTATTTTTTTGGGGGTTATGTGAAGAGTCAGGTTTATAAAAACAATCCACAACCAATTCCTGCTTTGAAAGATGAAATTATTCGTGTCATTAGTGAGATAGAGCCCCAATTATGTCAAAATATCATTGAAAATTTTAACAAAAGAGTGGACGTCTGTGGAGCTGCAAGAGGAGGCCATTTGGCAGATATTATTTTTCGCGTATAAATGTTATAACTAATACTTCAATTACCAATAAAAAGTTTTTGAAAGTGAATACAAATTATGTGTTTTATTTATTCTTAAAAAAAAACGCGAAATTCGAAACACCCTTTATATCAGACGAATATGGTGGATGGTCGATGAGACAAATTTGTTTTTTAAAAACAGCTTATTTTCTGCTGGATATGCGAGTCTAATTCGAAGAATCGTCGACCATAAACCCTGTGATTTGCTACAGAAAAGTCATTGTGGACAACTTGGACTCTTTGAACCATAAAAACTAGCCAACATTGACTTAATTTTAAACTTCTGAAAACGCAATTTCTCTGGTTTTAGCTCGCCTTTCATTCTACAAATTGATGCTTAGTTTGCGGATCACATTTATAGCACCATGTAAAAAAATCTGAGTCGTTTCCAATAATTTCAATGGTCTCTTTAAAATACTCTCCATGATTTCTTGGTTTTTAATTGGTGTGGTACACAATCTCCACCGACCTTTCTTTTACCCAAATCTTCAGCTAAAATTATACAAGTGGTAAAAGTAGTTGAATTTAATTCCGCCAACACATTCACAGTTATATTTCCAACAAAAGCAATGACTTCATGGACTTTTTCAACTAAGTCATCACGGTTTGCAGTTTCTAGACATCCAGTTATTGAATCGTCATTTAAATCTTCACGACCACTTGTGTGTGAAACACCACAATCATCACCATAAGAGATCTTGTCCTTTTGTTCGTATGGCCAGTATAACCTTTCCAAGACGTTCATTTTAATAAGCTGAATTAATCCTTTTTCTTTAGAGAAAACCGACGTATATTGATCCAATAACGTCCCAAAATATAGTCGCCATTGCTTTGCCAGCTGATGGTTATATCATATTTTGAATTTTTTGGACGGAAGCGAACTTGAATAACGACATTCCATGTTAACACTCTTGCTTTTTTGGATATAATGGTGGCAGTTGTTATGATACGTGACAAAAAGTTATCGCCTACATACTCGTGGCGAAGCCGACATTCTCCGCAAACCCGAAATCGTTTTTGGAAAGTTATTTTGGAACCAACATAATCTTATTATGTTTAGACACGTCGTGGATAATAATGTTAACACTACCAATACTAGTATTTACAATCTGAGCAATGTCCTTCGCAGATATTCCCCTACTGCACCTGATCAGCTTGTCAACTTTTTGAAAGTTCCCAAGATTCACAGCAAATGCCAAACAGGAAACAGCGACAAGTTGGAAATACCTTCGCGACCATCGTGGAAGGATTTGCATCGCTCAAGGACTATTCTGAATGGTAAACATTCTTCTCTAAACTATCTATGAAGTAATTAAGTAATTTTACCCTTGCCTCATTAAAATCAATAAAAATTGTTACTATTTTTCAAGATATTTTGTGAAAATCACACAACTGAGTTTTTATGTTTCATTTTGATTATGAAGTCTGTAAATACCAGTCGCTTTTACAGCTTCATTGAAAATAAATTTAATAATTATACGTTGTACTAGGCCATATATGGGCAACAACCGGCCCGCTGTACGATTTGATCCGGCCCGCGATACATTGTCGTATTATTTCATGTCTAATATCTGTCGCTAAAAATTATGAACACTCCTTTAAAATGCACTAATTTTAAACGCGGTCCGCGAACGTATTTGCACATTAAAGTTTGGCCCACAACATATCAAAGGTTGCCCATACCTGTAAAATTGTTGGACCACATTGTTAATACATCTGACAGTATTAGCACAATTATGTTTCAGTTGTTTATGGCGTCATGTAGCCTGTTTTGGTGAATGTGAAACAGCTTTGCAGCATCTCTTTAACTATGTTCAGAATAAAATGAAATGCAGGTTAAATTTGAATTGCCCTAGTTTTAGGTATATGCTATTTCATTCTTCCAGTACATGATGAGTTTGATTTATAGTCTCTTTATTGTCTTTTAAACGTGCGTAAAAATATATTATTGATTTCTTACAGACTACATAATATACGTATTTAGATTGCAAGTGTCCATAATTCAAATTAACTGGAAGCTGAATATATCGACAACCAAATGAAATCTGAAACACAATAATCTGAAATTCACACACACTCTTCGATTGCATTCTTTATTAACTAAGTAATACTCAAAAACTAGTTGTGTAGGTTGAAAACTTGTAATACGTGTAGCTTTGTTTCTATTAGATAAGACGAATAAAATCAGCTAAACTCTATAATGCATGTGAGTCTAGAGATAAATCCGAAATAAAAGTCAACAGAAGTGTATACAAGCCAAGCAATGTCCCCAAATCTTTAACGTAGTCATCCAAAAGAAGCAATAGCTCTTTTTATTACCCGCTGATAAAGATACCATAAATTTTCCGTACTTCCTTTCCACTCCAATCACCCCATACATACATGTACTATACGTCCTTGTAAGCAAACATATATATTTACGGGAGTACATAGAAGTGTTTGCGTATATATATATATATATATACATATATATATTTGTGTGTGTGTATGTACGTGTGTGAGTGAATGGGATACAATTGCCTTAAATGGGTCGTGGCTATTTATTATAGTGACCCGACTATATGTCACGATCACGAAGGCCTCTATGTGTGAAAACGTACGTCGACAGTTTCATTATTAAGCGGTAGTAAAGAAATTATTGGTCTTTAATATAAATAGATTTTCGTAATCCTATTTAATCAAAATTGATATTGGAAATGTCTTGTTTATGACTCTATTTCACTTCTACATCGATCAGACAGACCCGCATAAAATTCTAACGTAAAAAAAGTTGGCAGTGAATTATTAAATTTTACGTTACCCGGCCCTGGCTACTGAATGTCACTATTGATTATATAAAACCAAATTATATGCAGTTATTAAAACCAATTAAGCTGCATTTAAAAAAAAGTAAAACTAAATGAGTTTGTGTTTGGATGTTATGTTTCAATTATGTTCTATAGTTGAATTTGATGGAGCCTGTGGTTGATTGACTTGATCAATAAGGTTGATATATATAACTCCTTTCCACATTAACTTTTGTAAATTCTGTATACGCATTTCGACAACCAAGTTGTCATCATCAGCAGATAATTTCAAAGTGTCGCACCTGTTCTATACCTTAATTTTTGGTATATATGTTACTTTGTCTAATGTTATTTATTCATGTGAATTAAGATTCTCTGTATCATTAATTCCCTTCTTAGTAATATTAGAATATATCCATTTCATTTCTTTGTTACATTCTTTTGTAGCGTTGTATTCGATTCTTTCTTTGTACATAGATGTCCAAAGTTCTAATATAGAGCACGTGTATATACAGGTTGGTAGAAAAGTTTTGAAAGCAAAAATGAAGCAATGTGAATTTTTAAATGAAATTAGTTTTTTTATTCAATGTAATCTCCCTCAACTTCAATACATTTATTCCAACGATCCTCCAATAATTTTATACCATCTCTGTAATGATTTTCTGGAAGCTCTGCAAAATACTGTTCCACGGCTCAAATAGTTTCTTCATTCGATGAAAAACGCTTTCCAGGAACGAATTGTTTCAAATTTCTGAAGAGGTAGTAATCACTCGGAGCCAAATCTGGTGAATACGGTGGTTGTTCAAGCAATTCGTACTTTAATTCATTCAATTTAGCCATCGTCAAAACACTTTTGTGTGAAGGCGCATTGTCTTGATGAAAAATTATTTTTTTTTTCCCTAAACCAGGTCTTTTTTCACGAATTTCTGCACCCCGTTGATCTAAAAGGATACAATAATACTCTGAGTTAATTGTTTTAACTTTTTCAAGATAATCAATCAATAAAATTCCTTTTGCATCCCAAAACACTGATGCCATAACCTTTTTTGCCTTCATCTCTTTTGTTGTTGAACAACCAACCGTAGTCCACTATAATCGTTCTTGTTTCAATTTAGGATCATGGTGGTAGATCCAAGTCTCATCCATATTTATAAAACGACGCAAAAGCACCAAGTTACGCTGAGAATTTCGATCCAGTTTTTGTTGAATTGTTAACGAATGTGGCACTACCTTTCCAAACAGCTTTTTCAAATGTAATTCTTCATGTAAAATATGGAGTACTCGTTCGTCTGAGATGCCTATGATATCAGCAATTTCATGCTTAGTCAAATTCGGATCTTCACTAACCATATTATGTACTTGCTCAATGATTTCTGCTGTTGTTGCAGTTTTTGGTCGTCCACTACGTGGTTCATCTTCAACGCTTGTACGACCACGTTTAAACTCTAAAACCCATCGATGTACTGTTGGAAAAGGAGGAGCACATTCCTTTAACACGTTCACCATTTTTGTATGAATTTCTGTTGCTGATAAACCTTCCAAAACAAAGAATTTTATCACAGCGCGATATTCAGTTTTTTCCATTATTAAAAAATACACCGACACGTCTAATTCAAATGGATTGCTAACAATGAATGAATTGACAGATCGAGATAAAATTTTTAGTGTGTTCATATGACACATGAAATATTAAAATAACGTATGAATTTTGATTCCTTTACTGCTTAATAGGTGTCGCTTTCAAAACTTTTCTACCAACCTGTATATATATTGTTTGGCTCAGAGCTATTCTGAATAAGATATGGCTTTAGAAAGTTTTTGTCGTCCCTTCAATTAGAAGGAATGTTTGTTTATACATCGCATTCTTAGCCACGGGGAATTTTTTTTTAATTTCTTCTCTTGTTATTGGTTACTTAGAGTGGTAAGTACGAATCGAATACACATTTCAGTACCAAATAAATGTAAATTTCTTCTCGTATTTCTTGTATGTAATTACTAAATCAAAACTTACCGTCTTGGCTATCACAAGATTAGACTAGGCCATTGCGCTCCACCTTTGATTAACAGCTAAGTATTTTTGTGTATATTTAATAACAGCTCTTTTTTCAAAATTTTCTTTCTCATCTGTACACTAAATAATTTAGTACATATTCAATAAATACTGCTTTGAATACCTACCTTTCTCTGTTAAAATAAATGCGAATTTTCTTGATTATATCTTCATTTTTCCTCTATTTTTTCATTTATAATATAATTTCATTTATATCTACGTTAAAATTACTTATTATTTAGATTTGAGACTAATTTGATAATAAATTCTAGAGAAGTATTTCTTTCATTGTCGTTATAAACGAAACCTGACCCAGTTCCGGCAAAAACTTCTCAATATATTTTTTATTATTCTGATAATACTAGATTATCAAATCTTGACAGTCAAGTCTTATTTATTTATTAATTTATGATATTTTAGTCTTAATTTTCACATTAATAACTGTATTACCTACAATTAACTATTTTTTTTATAAATTAAAAGCAAAATTACGTTTATCCATTTATTTTTTCCTTTATCGTTTATTAATGTAGCATTTAAACATGTGGGCTGTTTGTTACTTAAAACAGGGTAAGAGATTCCTCGACAACGCGCCGTCTTACACTTCACCGGTTGCCATGGCGAAAATCCACGAATTACTTTTTGAATTGTTTGACCATCCGCCTTACTCACCAGATCTAGCCCCAAGCATCTTCTTTTTGTTCCCTCATCTAAAATTTGCGCTCGGAGAACAAAGATTTCCGTCAAATGAGGAGGCAATCACCTTCGTGAACAATTATTTTGCAGAGAAAAATACCAAGTACTATTTGGGCGGGTTAAAGAGATGGGAGCATAGCCGGGAGAAGTGTGTAGAGTTACAAGAAGACTATGTAGACAAATAAATATAAATTTTAAGGAAAAAATGTCTTTTATATCTTTGTTAAGTCGGAAACTTTTCAGACCACCCTCGTATATTTTAAATTTTAAAAGCCGATTTCGTTAACTAGGTTGTCTCAAGTCATATTTACATTCTTGCGCAATATTTCAAAAAATATACTAAAAAAATTGTTTGCTAACATATAAAACATCCACATTTAAAAAACCGGAAGCGTAAATATCTTCTTTTAAAAAAAGGCTTTAAATCATTAAACACTTTTCGTTACTTTATATGCAGTCATTTCGGATACGTCGTTAAATTTTACACAATTTGTGACAGGAAAGACAAGAACAAAATGAAGCACACGAATAGTGAACATTCGTTCAGGCTAACAGAGATGTTAGACGTTTCCACAAACCATAACAGTAAATTCTCCAACCCGTTATTAGTCGTACTATATCCCAGCTGTACCCGTATTGCAAAACGAACACCGCAGATTTAAATTTATTGTCCAATATAATTGTAAGGACACGGCATTGATAATCTTTATATAATATTACATGAACACTTTACTAAAGGAATAATATGGGAAAAATTACCATAATTGTAATTGCTTTCGTAAAATACCGTGCGGTTTTTAATCTAAATTAGTTTACGACCTATTTTACACATTCTTTTATGAAATCTAAAAGTACCCATTTATAACGCTAGTTTCATCATCCAAATGTTCAAATCATAACAATTTTAGCACGTATAACATTAAAATATATTCACTTACATTATGCCACAGAGAGAATGTGACAAACACTATTTTAATCTGTGTTCATAGTGTTTGAAGGGAATTTTATTGTTTTCTATTACTCTTAACGCCCTCTCATATGTGTCAGCCGAAGTTGATAGTTATTACCATCGACTATAGATTCCACCAATATTCTATTTTTTGTTTTAAAGTAATAGAATTTAATTAATAGAATGTCATAATATTGATTGCAAGTTATTCCCCATTGTTTTGCAATTAATGGCAGCAGTATTTTGCTGTTTCCACGTTCATGTTTTTCCTGAATACGTCACTTCCTGGGTAGCAAAATGGTGGTTGTTGCCACTCTCTTTCATCAACTAACGGGTGGCGCAAAAGTAATGTCATAATTTGAACTGGCTGCCATTTTGATATAAATAAAAAGTTTATTTGAAAGTGTAAAATTGATAACATCAATTGAGAAAACTATATCGCTCAAATGGCGACCTCCCGAGTTGATCTATAATTGCGATCGTTTTACGGCATTTTGAATTGTTCCTCGCAAAACATCTGGATCCAAATTCGCGATTTGTTTTTCAATGTTTTCTTGCAAGACTTGCAAGGTTCGTGGTTTGTTGTGGTAAACGCGAGATTTTAAAAAGACCCAAAGGAAAAAGTCTGGTGCTGTTAGATCTGACTATCTGGACGGCTAGTTCAAATCTCCAAAACAGAAGATCACTCAACCTGGAAATTGGTATCTCAAAATCTCCATCGTTGCCCGTGCTTCGTGAGCTGTTGCTCCGTCCTGTTGAAACTAACAATATGAGCAGCAACTTGCGACAAAAAAAACTTATTGAGCAACTGCTGTAACACTCACCATTTACGGATACGGTTGTGCCATCGGTGTCTTCAAAAAATAAGGGCCAATCACTTTTTCACGGCAAATACCGCACCAAACAGCCACTTTGAGTGGATGTAATGGCTCTTCATGCATTTCGTGTAGATTCTCTGTGCCCCAGAAACGCAAATTTTGTTTGTTAACATAACCACTTAAGTGGAAATGGGCCTCGTCGCTCACAATGATCTTTGATACGAAATCATCCTTTTCTTGCACCAAATTTAACAGAGTATGGCAGTAAATTAACCTTGTCTGATGGTCAGCAGGCAGTAATTCGTGAACGGTTTGTACTTTGTAGGTGAATATTTTGAATTTCTCACCAAAATTCGTTGTAACAAACGTCTGCTGATGCCTAATTGTGTGCATCGTCGTCTCGTTGATGTTTGTGGAACACGACGATGAGGAAAATGATGACGAAATTGACGATGTGCTATAACAACAAACCGAAAATTTGTCAAATAAGCTGTAACAATAATTCCACGTTCTTGAGGTGTGTATCGCTCCATGGCTTGTTGGAAACTCATTCTCTATATATCTACATTATAAATGTCAAAGCACAATGACATTTGGCGCCATCTGCAAAATTGGCAACCAATTCAAATTATGTCATTACTTTTGCGCCACATTCTACTTTGAAACCGTTAAAAGTCTGCCTTCATTTAGGCTTTTAAAAGTGCAACTTTGAATAGTAGTTGTGCCTATCGTTATTGGAATAGTTAATTACGATTCTTCCAACGATACGTTGGAAAATTTGTAGGCTGATCGATTAATTTATTGACTTAATAGGATTGATCAGGTAAGCCGACAAATCTCAACACGTGGTTGGAAAATTCAGGTTGAATTAATATAAGCATTATATCAGCGACTATAGTTCACACATAGCTATCATCCGTAGTGCACATCCACATTTTGATTAAAAATTTAAAATGAAATTTTATTTGAACGCGATACTTTATGAACCTAGAACATCACAAGCTCCATGGCCATCAGCGACATACTTCCTGTCCCAATTAATATATTTTGAATCAAAAATTATCGAATAAATACTTAAAATTTTTACGTGTGATTGCTTGAAGCACAAACGAATTCTTACTTGAATTTCTTATATATTCCGTGCCTATTTGTTTTGAGCTAACTGGGTGCAACGGTGCAGTATCTTAATTTTATTTCTATTTTCAAAAATTCAACTTGATTTTTCGTATATTTTTTTCAATTAATTTTACCTCATTTCGAATTAAATCTTACATTAAATTTGAACTTTTTAATATATTTAAATAGAATTCTAAATTTACTTATGTCATCTATCGAATATTTTTCCTACTTAATTAGGAATATTTTTAAAGAGACTTAATATTATAATTCTCATAATATAATATATTTAATAATTCCCATAGTATAATCTGTATTGATCTTTTAACCTTATCATTGATATTTTATTTACAAATTAACTAGTTACAAAATTACGATAGTATACAGAATTGTATATTTTAATGGATTATTTCTAATCATTGTTACGTCATTGTCTATGATGCATCATATTCTTTTACCCTTTTGTTCATATTGTATGTATCTTGACCAAAATTATGTTGTTAGGTATATTTTTATTTTAAACTGTTGTTGAAACTCACTCAAATTGGTTATAAGGTACTAAAACTACAATGAGATTGCTAAATTCATTGATATAAAACATCTGACAGCTGTTACACGTTAAACAATATATTTTCCAATAGCTTATACTTGGAGTTCGAATATACGTATATTTTTTTTATTCTTTGTTGCACTACATTTGTTGTTTATTTACGCTTTCTGGTAAAAATCCAGCATTCTATGCTATTTTAACTATTCTGTGAATCATTATTTGCTTTCCTCGGATTATAAAATGTGTTCGTAGACGATACATTAGATAATAGATCTAAATCATGAACATACAAGCTTGCATCAACATATTAATTTATCCTTGTTTTCAACAGAAATCTAATAACTGAAGAATTAGGCTCCACGGTTCTCACTTACTCTGTCATCGGCAATGAAACATATGAATATATACAAGAGAACGAGTAGAAATCCTTTACCTGGTTTTATTTATTAACCGTTCATGTTTATTTTGACATAGTTTTATTCAATTTCTTCCTTTCAAAATATTATTCTTGATCTCTAAGGACGCACTTTTCATTACTCGAACTAAGACTCGTAGGAAATAGTTATCTGGTTCTTGTACACTTATAAATCTACACGAATAAAATTCGTGTTCCACAGAAATGAAAACGATTTTAAAATTATTTTTTAAATAAATATAACTTCAATTCGAATTTTAAAAGCGTTCATTTGAATGTATCTGAAGTACATATCATCGGTTTCAATCCACTAAAATTTATGTTATAAATATATTTCGTATGTACCGTATATTTCCTTGATACTTGTAAATAAAACCGGTATTTCTAAAAATTATGACGGAGTATATTTCCAATATTCTAAATACCGAACGGGAAATAAAATCCGACAAGAATGAAATCGATTTAACAAAAATTCCATTTGCGAAAAAGTATATTTTGTAGCAGTGTTGTAGAATTAATTCTCCAACTGTTTACAGATCATCAGAACTCCAAGGAATATTCACACAGCGTGTGACGTTACAGGTGCCCGTCTACCTACCAGTGTTTATTGAATTTCAAAGAATGCGCATAATTTCAACAACATGGTTATTCGAAAAATGTTGTGCCTTCGCAAAGAGTGGAATTTTCATATACGTGCCCTTAATGTATATGCACGTGAAAGATAAACATATACTTAATTTGCGTATCCGCATGTTGTGTGTAATTTTAGTTTGATGTAGACGAGCAATACATTTCTGTTAGCTACATTTACATGATAATGGTTGATAGTATAAAATAAATGTTATTACATGTTTATTATATTCTTTCATGTTTCCAGAGGGAACTGCCTTGTACAATACAGATTATTAGATTTTGTTTCCTTTTTAGCTAGATTTTGTTATACTTCTTCCTGACTTTAGTGGGAATACAGGATAGTTCTATTTTCTAATGTGAATTAAGATCATATGAATCATTAATTCGATTCCTTTCTTAATAATTTTTTAAAAATATCCTTCCATTTGGGTGTTCCATTATTTTGAATATTAGTGTATTCCTTGTCATTTCTTCGTGGTTATGTTTTTGTGTATATCTAGTCGTGCAGGTGTGACTTGTGAATATTCGAGATTTTTAGTTGTTAGAGTGGTGTTTGATATTATCCTTCCCAACTTAGAGCATACGTATTTGATTGGGATCGATCAGATTGATCTGGATCATCAGCGATGCTGTTGTCTTAACTATTTAGTAATTTGAGTGTATTGGAAAATTTCGCATTTGGTGGTATTTGTATAAACTACTAATAGTATGTATCGTTCGATACATATTTTCTTCTAACCCTTATACTGTTATATCTTATTCCATTTTCATATTCAAATATTCCTTTAAGAATTCATTTGGTTTTAATTAGTAAATAACATTTGAAAAGCAATCCTGTTGTTTGGTTTCCGCTAATAACACAGATCAACAAATAAATATTTTTTAAAACCTTTTTTCAAAGTTCAACTTGTTTCTTATGTATTTTGGTGTGCTGAATCCAAATTTTCAATCAATTTTATTCTACCACGTACCAATTTTTCACAATCTTTATCTTTTGTTGGGTATGATAGTATTAAAATATATAGTTAAGATTTAAAGGTACGTAATTTATTATCAGAGTATCATTGAAAAGTTTTACATTTTATTATTACAATGGTAGTGTAAGTTTGAATATGAGCAGTTTTTACTTATTAATCTAAAGTTTTGTATTTCCACAACCTCTTCACGGTAAAAGTTCGAGCGTAGCTTTTCCTTTTATATGATGCTGTTGGAGTTGCTCGTAGAAGGGTCCAACAGTAATCTCCCATCATGTTGACATTCCAACGACACTGATACTGTATCTCCATCTCCTTTCTATCTTGGTGGAAATGCTCCCCTTGTTCCTCACTTACAGCTCCAAGATTGTCAGGGAAAAAATTTAAATGTGAGTGTAAAAAATGCATCTTCACACTCATGTTACGTCCAAGTTCTCCTAATGTTTTTAACATGTTTAGAACTCTATTTTCGTAATTAGGGTCTTTCTGATTGCCTGAAAACTTCAAAACGACTTGTTTAAATGCACCCCATTCTGGTTTTTCTTTCAAGTTCATTGCATTTTCGAAAATAGCATCTTGCATAAGTTTTCTAATGTCGATGCCAACAAATATGCCTTATTTTAACTTAACATTTCGATACAGAAAAGTCATGAATAATCGTTGCCTCCCTCTTTCGTCCAATACAAAAATGTATTGACCGACAAAGCGAGAACGCGTCTTTCTCACATATCGGTAACTAAGTTTCCAGTTTGAACCGAAATGATATGATAAACGCTATGGAGGAATCGTTCATTAATAACACAAGTCTGCCTGATGATCAGTGATATCTGTGAAACATATGTAGCAGACAGGGTGTTATTAACATTTGACGCTTGCGTCACGGCAAATAGCCGTGACGCAAGCGTCTGTCTATACGCTCTGGTAACTTAGTTATCGACATGCGAGATAGACGCACTCGCGCTTTGTCGTTCAATACATTTTTGTGTTGGACGAGAGAGGGAGGCAATGATTATTCAAGATTCTGCAGTTGCCTAAAAAAGAAATTTTTATGTGGAAAGCAAGCCAGGGAGGCGCAAATCTATGACGGCTAGATGACCTGTAATTTCTAAGTTAACTTTAATGAAGGCGAGTTTCAACAGGTATATGCAAAGAAGGCCAAAGATTCTAAATGGATTTGAGAATGATAGCAAACTGGGAAAAGTTTCTGAGGAATAGACTTTTTATCAACTCCTCATCTAATATTTCATCTGTGTTCTAAAATCAATATTCAAGATTTATGGATTAAATAACATTAACAATAGATGGAATAATCAGGAAATTTAGAAGAAGCAAATTATTGGGGCGTATTCGTCAAAATCTTGAAATACCAAAATGAAAAAAAAAATTCAAAAGTTAAATAATCGAAAGAAATTTTGAAATAACAAACTCGAGCATATAAATTTGTAGACTACACAAATAAAACAAAACTAAACGCATAATATTACTTCAAATATTAATTCGCCATACTTCGCTTTTGCCTTTTCAAATATTTTTTAAACAATACTCGTATATATGCCTATCGAATAATGACGATTACTATATTATTTCTTGCAGTTTCAGATGCGCGACCATTTTCCCTCTCGTGTCTGTGTAGGTATTATGAATGATCGATTGACTGAAGGAACCGGGATTTTATCTTGTTAGAACTTCTAATCGATAATTGTGTTGTTATCCTCTTAAGAGGCGGCTTTCAGTCGATGTTTCGTTTTAAGTGACACGCCGATGGCATATCGAGGACACAATATTCAGTAATGCTTTTGACTTTGCGGAAAAGTTTTTAAGGAAGAATTTTAAATACCGTTTAAAGTAAAAGCGTCTATTATCGTAATGTTTTGTATTACACAGACCCCGATAACTGTTTACTTTACATCGATAATGCATACTAACATAAAATTAACTGTATATGGAGCATCAGAAAGCACTGTAGGGTGAGAAGAGTATCTGAAAATTAAACGATTTTTATTCGCACTTTTTGGCGTAGAATGTACTATAATTTTGTTAATATCATTTAATAAATTTACTTTATAATTGAAATTGCAAGTGCAAAAGTTTTGGTACGTAGACTTCCGCGGTCGTGGTCCATGCTATCTGCTTCTGGATTTCCGGGCTGGAACCGCGTCACTATTATACCTGCCGACGTTTCGTACCCATTTGTATGGGAAATCTTCAGGGCTGAACTACTGCACTGAAACTAGTGTAAGTCGATGGAGGACGCGTTTATATATGGATAATGGGTCATGGGTCAATGGAGCGTTACGGTTGCGGTTGGGTAGATTAGAGATGCAGGATTGCCAAGCGTTATGTAGGGGGTATCCATCATCGCGGTTAAGGTTATTGGGATGCTTAAGGATTTCTATAGTTTCACGGATTTTGCGACCATAATGGTTAGTGTGGGACAGGATCTTGGTCGAATTAAACTGAATATGGTGCTCGGTTTCCAGCCTATGCTCGGCAAGTGCAGAACCGGCTATGCGCAGCAACCTGGTACAACACTCATGTTCAGAAACACGAGTGCCGACAGATCGCTTTGTTTCACCAATATATGCCCTGCCGCATGAACAAGGAATCCTGTACACAGCAGGTGATTCTAAAGAAATATGGTCTTTTACGGAAAAAGGGTCAGATAATTTGGAATGGGGTTTGAAGATGGTTTTGATGTTGTTTTTGAGAAGAACCCTACTGATGCGGTATATTTAATTAATACAGAATTCCTTTTTAGGTTACCAGTTATTTTTTTAAATACCAGTATTTTGTTAGTGTATGTTAGGATATGAGTTTGCTTAAATATAGCATATTTCTCTCTTAATAGTTGATTATTAAGGTCGTTGCTTTGCGAAATTCCATTACACTAAAGAATAAATAAAACAGTAAGAAACAAATAAAACACTTTATCTAAATTTCGCACTATATTATATTTACTGTGACTAGCTTCATCTGGTAAGACATTATCGAGCAAGTACAATACAGGTTACTATCCCCTTTATATAGGAAAACGAAAAGCAATAATTAAGGGATATTTGCAAGCATATTAAAGATACCAAACGAGACTAACTTGCAGTTAATTAGGTTTTTATATTTTTATTATAGTTTATTACAAAGATTTAGAAAGTTTATTTATATGAATTTGTTGCATTTATGTAGCTAATAACTGATCTTACAGGGTTGTTTTCTTTGTGAATTTTAGGTTATTTTTTTTTTCGATGGAGCCGGTGGTTGATTAATCACTGAAGATTGATGTATAACCCCTTTCCACATTAATTTTCGTATCTGGACAGTTGAAATCCAAAACGCACGCTTCCGTGTACTTTTTGGCTTTCAACGTTACAGATCGAGTGCGGAATTTGTTTCGTACCGGTATTTTGCCGTAGTTTTCCAGATGTGACACTGTTTAATTATCTGCTGAGGATGACAACTTAGTTGTCGAAATACGTATACAGAATACGAAAATTAATGTTGAAAGGGGTTATATATCAACCTTCGGTGATTGTGAATTTTATAGAATTTAGGTATCAGAGGGTTCATGATCCTAAGTTTTTTAAGTAAATAAAGAGGTACAAAATAAGCAATGGTTGTCGGCGATATTTATCCACCACACTGCGAATAGTCCCTTCGGTAGGACGATTATGACGACTGTAAAATTGGCGCGGAACGTCACCCGAACAGAACATCCATTTTGATAAAACAATTTTATCATTTGCACGTATTGTTGGACGCTAGATCCGTCCATGGTGATTTAGCAAAACAGACTGAATAAACGACAGCCAATTAGACGGATGTAACTTCAACAGTATATCCGCTATCAATTGTCAAAGTTCGGAAGTCACTATTGGAAGACACGTTATTTTATCTAATATTTGCAATACAAAAAAAAGGAATGAATATAGTAGGAAAGAGCTTAAATTTTACAACTATAGCAGTCTATGATCATTAATTAAACTTAATGATAAAACTATCTGATATTATTAACTATATCACGGTTATAGAATTCATTCTGACGCAAGTGGGGAAACCGAATTCTAAACTAGTAATGTATTGCGACAGTGTCATACTTGATAATGCAGTGACTAAGTTGAAAAGGGATTGATAGAGTAGTGGCAATAACCTCCTTACAACTCAAAGTTAGTTCGAAGTGACTCCTAGATGACTCGTCATTAAAATCTTACACCGATTGTAATCGCTTCGTGAATGATAGCATAAGGTACATTCTAAGAAAATCTCGAATACTTAAAGCAGCAATTTCTTCATTAACTTCGTTCATTTAGACAAATGAGTATCTTTAAAATATATCTACATTAAATTTACATTAAATATAAAACACACAGAGTGAGAGATTTTGTGAAACTGGAAAAGAATTCCACGAAACCATTTCAATCGCAAATAGTTTATTTGCGATTGAAATGGTTTCGTGGAATTCATTTCAATAGCAAATAGTTTATTATTTGTGTTCTTTGTTGGATCGGGTACTTCTAGGACCACCCTCGTACTTGCACACGAACCAGGCATGATTATGTCTACAAAGTACTAAGGTAAAATCTTCGTACAATTTTCGATGCATTGCCGTTATTTAAAATCACTAAAGTTATTCTCACGGCTCTATGCTGTATTATTGCTTTCAAAGTCGCATCCTCTATATAATGTGATCAGCTTATCCCATTCCTAATGCGTAGCAACTGACCAGACTTGAACAACAATGCAATGTTTCTCGAAGGCTCTACCTGCGTTTTCTCCATAGACAGAATTCTGCCAATACCAGCGCTTTCCAAATCATTTGCACTTTATTTATGGTGTTTAATTTTGTCAGTTATTGACTACAAAAATTTTGCTGACCAATGCTATCAATATCACGAATGAATCCTATCAAATAGTTGTATTATTAACATTCAATCGGAGCTTATATTTACGAAAATTTAAGCATTCATCTAAACAAAACTTTAGGTAAAGAAGTATACGGCGTTTCGCTTTTGTGTATTTACATTCCAAATCCCAACAGTATACGCGTACAAATGTAAAGAAAATCCTTAAAAATACTGGGGTCCATTTTCAAATATATCATCACTGAAAAGTCCTTTTCAACTTAACGAGTTTTCATATTATTTTCGTTCTGATGGAAATAAGAAAAACGAAATCGTTTTGAATTATTGAAGCAAACGGTTAGCCCATATAATATGTATGTACCTATTCGTAAATACACGTTACCTACACTAAAGGTATTTATGTACTACAAGTATAGGTATTCGGAAAATACACAGACAGAGATGAAGACTAAATATACATGTTCGAGCGCGTTCACTGGTCGAGAAAATACTAATGCTTTCTGTGTATAAAGGAAATATGTTTTCAAAAGCGCGCTCACAAGCACAGCTATGCTCTGCAGTGAGAGTTTTCGTGTCTCTATATATATGTATATATATACATAGTATAAAAAAGGCGGTTAAAATTGAAGTGAAAGAAGAATAAATGAAAATTTTGAAAGGGCACGATTGAATGTGAACGAAATGTGTTGATTTAGAGTTCTACGAAGTGGAAATACGACAAACGCAATACAAGTGAAAATGCAGACCGGAATATAAATGCTTTAGAAAATGATAACATTTAGAAATAAGAAAGGTAAAACGAATCAGCATTTCTGTTCGGATTATTTCTGGCCATTAAACGACAAATATTCCGTTACAAGTTTCAGGATATTTAAAAATATTTTTTATTGCTATCAATAACTACAGTGTGATAAAGAATAATTGCCTTATCTGACAGAGTACAAAGTAGTTCTTGTTAGTTTATTAAATTTGTTTTATATATAAATATTCAAACATATATATGTATGTACAATCTAGCTGTTTTTATAATGAATAGAGTTGGGATATATTTCCCACGGGTCAGGATCATAACAGTATGAGTGTACGGAAAAACGGGCGACCTTGAGATGCATGCGTTAGTAAATAACACACATTATTCACAGCTGTTGTTACGTGGATAAGGCTGACAAAATGTCTACAGCATGCCGAAAGTTTCCACATTTGTCTCGGAGAACAACTTACGCCGTGCTGAAAAGATGTTTTTATATTTAGAAAATGACGGACATCTACGGATGTAATACAGGTATACTTAAGATAATCTTTAGGAATAAGTAACAGATCTATACACGCACTATCTGGCAATTTTCAAGTAGTTACTGTTAGCTTATATATATATATATATATATATATATATATATATATATATATATATATAGTATTCAAATATGTTAGTACAATCTACTTGTTTTCATAATGAGTAGAGTAGCACAAAATGGATAAGACTAACAAAATGTCTGCAGCATGACGCAAGTTTTCATATTTGTCTCGGAGAACAACTTACGCCGTGCTCAAAAGATCTTATATTTAGAGAACGACCGCTCCACATCTGCGGATGTAATACACGCGTACTTAAAATAATCTTTAGAAATAAGTAGCAGATCTATTCTCGCACTATCAAAAATTTGTTTTAATCTGGTAAAATCGAAATCTTTCTTTATAACCCTCGAACTTTTCTACAACACTCATATATTTTATGTCACTTCTAGCACATAGCAATACGTGTACGTCGTTCGAAATTTTGTTTATTTACACATATTTTATAAACTTAGTAAACTGTAAACATAAACACTAAACTTACATATAACACACATAAATATATAATAAAACACTAACTCTCATCATCTTTTCTTCATGACAATATATATGTATCTATACACAGTCTATCGCAGAGAAAACCGAACATTTTTAAAATAGTAATTCTTAGTAGCGCCATCTATTAAAAAAAATATGTACCGGAAAGATAGATCTTTCACCAATGTTATGTCAAAATAGTATGACATTTGTATCCTTAGAAGCAGAGAAATCGCTCATCAAATAACAGTATGTATTTGGCATTGGTCAAAAAATTCATTTCAAATAAAGAGCTAATATCAAGTTCTGTTTTAAACTGGGTAAATCGTTTACCAAAACGTTTAATTTGATGAAACCAGTGCACGTTGATGAGTGTTTAATACGTACGAGTGTATATGAGTAGTATAAACGATTTAAAGATGGTCGAACTGACATAAATAACCACAAACATTCTGGTGCAAAAAAATCTGTGGTTACGGAAAGTAAAATTGAACTTATGTGTGAATTTATCAGAAATGAGTTAAAATCCTCATTGCGATACGTGGGAATGCAATTAAATATTTACAAAGATTCAATTCATCGCATTTTGACACAGCATTTGGGTCTGAGAAAGACTTGTGCAAGGTTTGTACCACACAAGCTAACTGTTAATCAAGAATTGCTCCGAATTCAACATTGTACAGACTTTAAAGATTCAAAAAAGAAGAAAACTTCAGGTATTGTATTGTAACTGGCGATAAGACGTGGTGCTCTTATATATAATCCAGAGGCCAAGCGTCAAACCTCTGAATAGAGGCATCCAAGCGAAGAAAGACCGAAAAGAAATCGTTTGGAGAAGTCAAAAGTGAAGACAATGTTGATTTGTTTTTATGATTCGAAAGGCATAGTGCACAAGGAGTTGGTACCAACTAGTCTAACAGTAAATGCTGTAAATTATCTAAGTGCTATAAAGCGCCTTTTGGCGCGTATTCGCCGTGTACGCTCTCAATATCGTGAAAATGGTAGATTTGCGTTTGCTACATGATACTGCACCATCTCATTGCTCGATGCTTATCAATGACTTTCTAACTACACATGGCATTTCAACCATTAACCATTCACCTTATTCACCGAATTTGGCCCCCTGTGATTTCTATCTCTTCTCCAAACTACATTTGTCGATGAAAGAACAGCCTTATGCTGACGTTGAAGCCATTAAAAAGGCGTCGACAGCGATTTTGAATGACATTTCTAAAGATTAACTTAAAAATTTATTCGACATATTAATTGATCGTGCAAAGCGTTATACTGAAGCCGAAACCGCTTGTTTTGAATAAAATAAATGAATTTTACCAAAATAGTAAGCTTTTGTTTTTATTTTAAAGAAGTTCCGTTTTCTCTGAAACCAACTGTATATGTATATACATAAAGGATTGAACCGAATTAAATGTAATTTAAAAGACTATTCTAGAAACAGTGTACATACACAAGTAAGTATCGCTGTAGCGAAGCGTTTCTCGTAAAAAGATAGTCTTATTTGATGATGCAGATGTTACTAAATAAAGAAATTTCCCTTTGGAAATGTTTGTAAGGTCACAAAAGTAGTCCTACGTTAATAATTTTTAGAGTTGAATCGATTATTCGATCTATACTTAAAGACAATTTGAAAACATGGTGAAAGAATGATTACATATGCGTAAAATGTAACAAATCGTAAAGTTAAGCAATTAAGAAGAACAAGTTTGTTCTTCTCTCTTATGTTTCAGAATAATCATTTGACAAATTCCAGTATCTTCCCTCCTGTAAGCGATAACGAATGCAAATTTGCAAAACGTTCCATTAATACGTAAACGCTCCCATGTGATAGAGATATCAGTCCACAGGCCAATCAAGGAATACGAAGGCGGCATTGACACCGAGACCCGGAGCTTTCTTTCCCCAATTCGAGTTGCTTCGCAATCGAGTTCGTTTTAAGCGTGCCTTGAATCCATTATATGACGCACTTACTCCTACAAACGGACTCACATCCTTCACCGCAAGCCATTAGTGACAGTTCTTGTTGCCGAGATTCTAATTAAATCGTGCTAAATTAATGACTTAATTATTTTTCCTCCTTCATTACTCAGGTGTCGCTTTTGCGCATCTAGTCTTTTCTTCTTGGTTTTCTTCGTTGTCTTATTATTATTCCTACGCAGTATTATCTATCTTAATAGTCGCTCAC
This sequence comes from Dermolepida albohirtum, assembly GCA_031893035.1. Lineage (NCBI taxonomy): Eukaryota > Metazoa > Arthropoda > Insecta > Coleoptera > Scarabaeidae > Dermolepida > Dermolepida albohirtum. Next base: position 188,045 of record JAVIWB010001955.1, on the reverse strand, counting down.
GTGTTCCCTTCAAATATATCTCCCCTGTCTGTCACTCGGCTGTACTTGCCAGGTGACGATTTGTAAATTTTCGATTAGTAAGCAGTTTTCTCATAAGACGACATCCGATGATGATACTATATTGTCTGAAAGTATATTTGGGGACGGCAAAAGTAAATTATTGCAGCGTAATGTCATGTAAATTATTTCATGTACTATTTGTATTTCAATGTCGAAAAAAAATAATTTTAAATGAAAGACCAAACATCGAATTAAGTTCGTGAGTTTTCAAAAGGCAAAATTGGCAGAAAGAGGTAAGAATTTAACTTATTTTATCACTCTATATTCAACAATCAATCCTTGGGTAATAAGTTATTGATTTGATATTAAATAGCAAGTAGATTGATTCTATTAAATTTATCCACACAATACTAATATTATATTATGATTAAACTGCTAACTATACTAAACATGTCTCATAGTTCACATTACACACTAATTCAGTTTAGTCACAAAATCTGAACCTGTGATTTAGTCTTCCCACTTCCTCTGTTGGTTTGAATAATTTTTTCATGAGAACGCAAAGATGCTGCAACAATCTATCATGGAATTTGGCGCAATACGAGGGTGGTCGCAGAAGTACTCGATTCAACAAAGAAAATACAAAAATTTTGGAAAGAAATATATTTATTTTTCAATATATTTAATCTCCCTTCAGCTCTATGCACTTTTCCCAGCGAAGTTCAATAAGTTCTATACCGTTTTTATAATGGGAACTGTCTTGCTCCTCAAAATAGCCATTAACTGCCGACATCACTTCTTCATCGTTGGAAAATCTTTGAGCCATTTTTTCAAGTTTGAGAACAAAAAATAAAACGAGGGGGCTAAATCTTGCAAATAGGGTGCATGACGTGGCAATTAAAACTTTAATTCATTAATTTTGGCCATTGCAGTAACGGATATGTGAGCTGGTGCAATGTCGTGATGAAACAACGGTCGTTTTTGCTTGATTTCTTGGCTCAAACGTTGCAATAAGTTCGCATAATACTCGCCATTGATAGTTTTTCCTTTTTCAAGATAATCAATGGAAATTATTCCACGCGCATCTCAAAAAACCAATGCTATGACCTTGCCTGCAGATGAAACGGTTTCCGCCTTATTCGGAGCCGGTTCTCCCTCTTGAGTCCATTGTTTTGATTGTTCTTTTGTCTAGGGTGTGAAGTGATGTACCCATGTTTCATACATGGTTATGAAACGACGCAAAAATTCTGCTATGTTGCTGTCAAACTTCGCTAAACACTTAATTGAAACACGACACTGTTTTTGCTCTAGTGTGAACAAACGCGGAACCCATCTTGCACAGAGCTTTCTCATGTCCAAATTTTCAAATTACATGCGATGTACCGCACTCTTTGAAATGCCTACTATATCTGCTAGCTGGCGCACTTTCAGTCGATGATCATCCAGTACCGCTTTGTGGATGTTCTTCACCATTTCTGAAGTCGTCACCTCATTTGGTCGACCACTGCGATGCACGTCTCGGCAGCTCGTACGGCCTCGCTTAAACTCTGCTGCCCAATATTTCACTCTTGTAAACGAAGGAGCACACTCACCCAGAGTAAAATCCAGTTCAGCTTTTATATCAGTTGGGCTGAGGCCTTTCAAATAAAAGTATTGTACCACGTAACGACGACCAATTTTTGGCATTTTTACAAATTCACTGAAAACGTTCATTATTGATGGTTGCCAAACAAATACTAAACAACTTGACGTCTTCAAACTTGAAGCATATGCTTTATAGATTGTGTGCTTTCTAATACAGTGATATTTTTCAAACAAATACCGCCATCTCTAGGTCAACGCGGGTACTTATGGTACTTATATTCCTGCATGTGGAATTTACTAACATTTGATTAAAAAGAGGTGCATCTGTCCCCGTTCTACAAATTTAACAATTTTGGTTTTTTTTTTGTGGGGTACGGTGAAGGGCAACTTGTCCAAAGGAACTCATGATACGTTAAATCATCTGAAATGAACGCAACAGTATGAGACTTCAAGAGTTGACCAATAACAAATTCGTAAAGCAACAAATTCAATTTTAAAAAAATTAAATTTTTATAAACGGTGTTCATTTTGAACACTTGTAAATAGCAGTATTTTGTACTCGTGTATTTTGAAGACAATTTTAGATTTAGTTTGAGAAATGCATTTCCGTTTTGAACTTTGTAAATTGTAGAAATGTGACTAATTTTTATAATAAACTTTTCTTGACAATTTAAATATTTGTTTATATATTTTTTTTCAAAAGCCAACTCTGTTCTCAATCATGAAGAAACTAAATTGCTTTAACTCATTTATTTAATATAATAACCATATTAAGTGATACATTTTTGTAAATGGAAAAATAAACTTTCTTTAATGAAGTCAAACTCAACTATGAGTGCCATTTATAAAAAGTAGTTTGACTCATAATCCAAAAAGATCAAGTCCGCTAAAAAATTAGTCTATCATTTAATAGACTATATAACTACCTTAAAATTTTTCGTTTCACTTTTTCTCTAAATCAATAATAAAATAGTTTCATACTAGATTAAAAAATGGAGTAATTTAGTTTTATACAACTATCTACTAAGCTGTGAACTTTTGCTGAAATACAACGGCAACACTCATGTTCGAAATACTACACTCCTTTCTCCATTTAACTAAATCTGTATCTGTTATAGTTTCTGAGATCTCCGTATAAAAATTGTAAAACCATCACTGTATGTGCCGAGTTTCAAATCAATTACGCAAGCAGTATTGGTGTTTGTTTATTGTGAATCTATTCATACGTATATACAGCGTATTTCGAAAAGAATATACGAATTACAAAGTATTATTTTGTCCAAACTATCGATCGCTGCGTCTCGGCTCGGCTATTGGAGAAACGAATACATAGTCTAGCTTATTTAATAGCCGCTAGATATCTGTTGTTTTCTGTTTCTCTTGGTAACCGTCATATGTTTAAAATGGCTACTCCGCAGCAAAAATCATTTTGTGTTCTCGAGTTTGCGAAGTGCAAGTCCGTGATTACAGTGCAAAAACGTTTGAGGTTGAGCTACCAAATTGATCTTCCGAATGGGTGGAGCATTCGTAGATGGTATCGACAGTTTGTAGATACAGGATGTGTATGTAAAGGAAAGAGTCCTGCCCGCCCTCGTGTTTCTGAAGAAAATGTTGCACAAATTCAAGCTGCTTTCCAACGTAATCCTTCAAAATCAACTCGTCGTGCCAGTCGGGAGTTACAACAATCTACAACAACAATTTGACGTGCTTTGAGACGTCGGTTGGTTATGAAGCCGTAGAAGTTACAGTTGTTACAAGCTTTGCGTCCCGATGACAAACGGAAACGTTTGTCATTTTGCAACGAGACTCATGATGCTATTGACAATGATAACACTTTCGCACAACGCATCGTGTTCAGTGATGAAGCGATTTTCCATGTTAGTAGTCTGATAAACAAACACAATATTTGAATTTGGAGTCTACAGTACCCACATGCAGCCATTGAACATGTACGAGATTCGCCTAAAATCAATGTGTTTTGTGCGATATCCCGATCATCTGTTTACGACCTATTCTTCTTTAATGGAAACACGGTTAACGGTCAACAGTATCCCGTTATGTTACAAAACTGGTTGTTTCCGAGGTTGCACGAAGACAACTTCATTTTTCAACAAAACGGGCCACCCCTTGACGGGAGCCGCCATATGCGTGAATATCTGAATGAAACTCTACCGAACCGTTGGATTGATTGTCAAGGAGCTGGCTACTTAGTATCTCTCAGCTGGGCTCGACGATCACCGGATTTGACACCCTGTGACTTCTTCCTGTGGAGTTTCGTTAAAGACAAAGTCTATGTACCACCACTCCCTCAGAACCTGGAAGAGTTGAAGAACCGGATCCGTATAGCCATAACATCAGTGACGAAGGACATGCTTGTCCGCGTATGGGAGAAATTTGAGTATCTATGCGTAATTGTTTGTGTCGCTGATGGAGGACATATTGAACATCTATAATCTGAACTTGGGATGTTCGTAGATATGTGTGTGAAGTTTCATATACGTATGTCTTAAAGTTTAATAAATATATGCATTCGAAATACGTATATTCTTTTTGAAACACCTTGTATAGTCCATTCCTGGGTGTTGAGACTAAGAACATTTAAATATGTTTTACTTTTAAATTATTAAAGAATTTTTATGTTTGTTTTTAGGTAAATATTTTTATTTTTATTTTAATAAATATATCAAAGCTTTGAAAGGTTTTAATTTAACAACACAAACGTACCTTTACAAAAGAATAATATAGTATTTCATTCTTTACAAATAAAAGAACTGCGCTTTTAAAATTAATCTTCTAACCACAATCAGCACACCAAACTAATCAAACCAGATTAACGTAACACCACGTACTGCAATTTTTATTTCGTATTTTATAAAAGCAACGAAACACTAACGAACTGTGAAAAGTACGCTACAATCAATTATTTTGGTTCTTTAAAATTGTAATTAAATAAATTTCAAACAATTACAAACCTGAATGTTAAAAGGAATCATTCTATTATTAATAACACCCTATCTACTACATATGTTTCATGGATAGACCAATCATCAGGCAGATTCTGTGTTATTAATGAACGATTCCTTCATAGCGTTTATCATATCATTTCGATACAGAAAAAATAATGAATAATATCATATCTCCCTCTCTCAACTAATACATAAATGTATTGACCGACAAAGCGAGAAACGCTTCTATCTCACAAGATCGGTAAACTAGGTTTCCAGTGTGTAATAGACAGAAACTTGCGTACTCGGCTTTATGCCAATTAAAGAATGTTAAAAGGAATCATTCTATTATTAATAACACCCTATCTACTACATATGTTTCATGGATAGACCAATCATCAGGCAGATTCTGTGTTATTAATGAACGATTCCTTCATAGCGTTTATCATATCATTTCGATATATAGATAGATATATAGATAGATAGGGTGTTATTAATAATAAAATGATTCCTTTTAACATTCTTTAATTGGCATAAAGCCTAGACGCAAGTTTCTGTCTATTACACACTGGAAACCTAGTTTACCGATCTTGTGAGATAGAAGCGTTTCTCGCTTTGTCGGTCAATACATTTATGTATTGGTTGAGAGAGGGAGATATGATATTATTCATTAATTACAAACCTATTTATCATACGAAATATTTTCAAAAAAATTCGAATTGAACGATAACGAAAACACATTGCCTTGTAAAAAAATATTAATTTCAGAATATCCATGAATATAATAATGTTATCCTTTGGAATTGTGCGTCGAACGGTGGTCCCTTATTTTGAAATACGCACAAAAAAAAAAGAAAAACAGACATGAAAATTACTAACGCAAGCAGTTCTGTTATTCTGCAAAAGTTTTTATCCAGAATCTCGGCATTTGTGTTTTTCCACTTTTTTCTCTCCGAAGGAAAGTTTTCAGTCGTTGTTTGCTTTATTTCTGGGCTTTCGACGATTTGCGGCTTAAAGTTTTTGAATTAACAATTTAAGTAGATTAAGCGTTTTTAAAGTTAACTCTAAAAGAATAAGATTCTTCGCACAGTTTCATCGGGACTTATGTGCTCGATATTATATATGGCTTTCTCGACGATAAAAATTTTAAATTATTTTCCCGTCTACTATATAAACACTTACAATGAATTTTGTAAACAATAATAATAGAAACAACAATAATAATAGTAACAAATAGTAATATCATACTCAAATTAACTCCGGAATTCATTTGTTAATTCAACAATAAATACACAAGTTTACAAATTCCGGTCAACTTTTGGATCAGAGCAGATGAGAACAAATCTTGACGTTATTTGAGGTGCTGAATTCAAATCCGGGTTTCGTTTTTCAAAATTGGTTCTACGAGGGAGGGTTTTTATATTCGCGGAATGGGGGACAAGGGGTGGAAATAAAAAAACCAAATTATTTTTTTTTTTCAATATGTTCACTTGCAAGACGGATACATTTTTCACATCTTTCAATTAATTTATTTATACCCTCATAAAAAAATGATTTCCCTTTATCTGCAAAATACGCCGAAACTGCCTCCTTGACTTCATCATCGGCAGTAAATTTTTTACCCCGCAGCTCTTTTTTCATTTTCGGAAACAGGTAATAATCACTCGGGGCCAAGTCTGGGCTGTAGGGTGGGTGATTCACAATTTCGAAGCCCACCTTATGCAGGGCAGCTAACGCAACGCGGCTCTTGTGGACGGGCGCGTTGTCGTGCAAAAGCAGAACACCTTTTGTCAATTTTCCCCGTCTTTTCTCTTTAATGGCTTCTTTTAGTCGCTCTAATATTGAAGCGTAATATTCTCCGGTTATAGAAACACCTTTATCTTTATAATCAATCAACAATATTCCTTCCGAGTCCCAAAATACCGTTGCCATGAGTTTCCCAGCTGATTGTGACACTTTAAATTTCTTCGGAGGTGCTGTGCCCTTTTTATGCCACTGCATGGAGTCTTGTTTGGACTCAAGTTCATAATGATGAACCCAAGTTTCGTCTCCAGTAACAATTCCACTCAATACACCATCCTTGTCTTCATTGCAGAGGTCCAAAAATGCACGCGAACACTCTACGCGCTGTTGTTTTTGCGGCGGCGTGAGCATTCTCGGCACCCATCTTGCGCTGACAGTAGACATGCCGAGATGATCGTGTAGGATTTTAAAAATTGTTGTATCGGATACTCCAACCATTTCTGCGAGTTGTTTCTTCTTTAGTCGAGCATCTTCGAGTACAATTTGTTCAACTTTTTGGATAAGTGCTGGCGTGGTCACCTCAATGCTCCTGCCCGGCCTCGGGTCGTCTTCAAGGGATTCCCTTCCTTGTTTAAATAAACTATGCGACTTGTACACCATGGTTTTTCATGGACAAGAGTCGCCGTAAACCAATGACATCTCATTCATTATGGTCGCGACTGATTTTCCTTGCCTGGCAAGGAACTTTATAACGGCACGATATTCGATTTTTTCCATATTTCACTTTTCACTCCTGATTATGTTACTTGGTTGACGATAGCTCAAAGACTAACTGTCTAATAACAATGAAACTTCGTATTTATACTAATCATGAGTCGCTGCACAGGCCACGCCCCCAATGCGCCTACTCACCCCTCTACAACCCGCTCATTCCGCGAATATAAAAACGCTCCCTCGTAGTTTGTGAGTTCGCGCATGTTGGCAGCATTGCGCTATCATAATGACAGTCAGCTGTTGGCGTCGCTAGAAACATTATTTAATTTGTATTTTTAAAGTTTTTTTCTGATTCCAAAACGTGTGAAAATGCAAAGACAGAATTGTAAAGTTGATTCAAAGTGTTTTTGTTATACTTGCGGATGTTATATGATCAGAAAAAGTAGCAAAGTTATTACTAATATGATCAGAAATGCATATTTTTATTATTTTGGTTTCTCTGTATCAAACACTCACAAGACGTGAGTACCGAAATTGTTTTGTAACGCGTGTAGCACAATATTATACAAATGGTCACGCGGTAAAAAAGAGAGAGCCGAAAAATCATGTAGATGATTGTTACTTTTGCTTGATGAATGTCGTCGGTCTAAATGCAAAAAAACTAGCAAAATATAAATATCCTGAAGTATCATCAGTGTCTAAGCCAATTTGTCCAGGTACGCGGGCAAATTCCATGGAAACTTGGAACAGTGGAAGCGATTTTGACATGGAGGAAAAACATTTAGTTTCGCAAAGTGAACTCAATGATTTGGTTCGTGATTTGAATTTATCGAAACAAAAATTAGAAAGAATGAAAAAACCGAGACTTAAACCCATTGTAATAAACATAATTCATTCTATTGCTCAAATATGATTGGAACAGCTTCAACAGCGATCCACCGATACCAAAGGAGCTCAGTCTACATAGCAGAAGTCGATGATCAATTAAGTCAAACGCACGGGAAAAGTTCGTATAAATGACGTCCAATTGACTACCAGTATCGAGAGATTGAGCGATCTCCTGCGATATAATGGCCAAGTTAGTTGTAGTAGACCGTTGAGTCGTAAAGCCATGCTGTGCGATGGACAGATGTGGTCTGGTGCCAGCAGACACACGCCTATAAAGCAGCATTTCAAATATTTTAGCAAAAGTGGAGATCACTGCGACAGGTCTATAATTCCGGACATCAGACTTGTCCCCCCTCTTGAATACAGGTGATATCCTAGCGACCTTCCAGACATCCGGAAACAAGGACGCGCGGATGGCCTTCTAATGCACCATAAATAGAATTATGGAAACAGTCATTAAATGTAAACACACGATAGGTTATTAACTGCACATAAAAAGTTTTTCGAAAACTTCTGCATTATATATATACGATGTACAAAGCGGTTAAAATTAGAATTCTTCAGTTTAATATCGTAATAGCGCATAATTATATGCAATTAACAACTTGCCTTTGGGGCTTCATTTAATAACTGTTAACCTAATGCAACTTATGGCACATTAGAAGAACTCGAATTCAGTCTCCCTGGTCTAATGGTGATGGCACATTCCCGGAGGGTATGAGACAGCGGGTCTAGTCCCTCACGAAGCGCAGAAATATCTTCTGCATTACGTATGCTATGTATAAAGCGATTAAAATTAGAATTTTTTAATTTACAAATAGTTTAATTTGAAGGAAATATATCTCTGCCTACTAATATATTTGTTTCATTGAGTTATAATAGTTCACATCTTCAGGATCTAATAATTTGTTTGATTATGCAATGCAAAATAAGGATTTTATATGGATAGAGAATAGAATCGTCTTTTATTCTTCCTGTGCGGGGTTTCTTTCTATCCGTTGGGCGAATTCTTGTGTATTATTGTTAGTCACTTCGATAGGCCCCGAAATATGAAATTCCTGTCATTGTTATTGTCATAAGTCACTGTGGTATATGGTCATTGTTCCCGAACTACAATAAAAGAAATTTTTTAGTTGGAAGTCTGAAGTCGTATGTGATATCTACGCCACCTCGATATTTGGACGGACTTTGACGATAATATTGTATGAGAAGTACGTGTAGTAACTGCAGGGCAAATAACGAACTAGTCCTTCCTCGCGGTTTTTCATACATCATGATAGTGAAAAGACAACAAAACCTGCATTAACTGATGAGTCTTCAATAGACGAAACACGTCTTTGTCCATATTTTGTCGATAATATAGTTGTTCTTTATTCAACTATTAGGCATATTTTTACGGACAGTAGAAAGTTATTAATTGTAGTTTAATTTGTTTGGGAAGCTGCTTTTCTGTTTGGAAGATAGAAGTATAGCTTCGGTTCTATTCGAAAGACGGAAATATAGTTTCTTTTCATTACCATGATATATCGTCTCGAGAAGTTTAACAGCAAAGAAAAAACAATTATCAACGAGGTCCAAGTTAACTGATGAGTCTTATATTAGTCAATAGGCGAAACACCTCTTTATACATATCTCATCGACAATATAGCTTTTCTTTATTCAACTATTAGGCATCTTGTTATGTACAATTCTAAGTTATCCATTTTACTTTCATTTGTGGGCGTGTTGCACTTCTAGTTGAAAGGCAGAAGTGTATTTTCAATTCTGTTCGAAAGGTGGAAATATAGTTTCATTTCACTACCATGATATATCGTTTCGAGATAGAAAACTGTGAAAAAGGAGCAATTATCGAAAAGGTCAAGATTGACTGATGAGTCTTCAATAGGCTAAACGCATCCTGATCAATATCTCGTCGACGATAAATTTATTCTCTTTTCAAATATAATATTAAATACTTCTACATAGATGTGACATTATTTAAAGAGCCGACATTACTAATTTTGACTGCCGATACTAACAAATCAATTCTATTTTCTAGAATTATATTCTTTTTTTATTTTAGAGAACAATAAAATATCTATAAAACTTCATTTATTCCTGAGAATTATATTTTCGATTTCGATATTAACGAAAAATTTGAAAAACGGGTAATAAAACTTGGCCGGCAGAGATAGGAATAAAACTTCTGTCGTATAAAATAGAAGTGTTGGAAACGGCGGTTCTGATATGTCTCTTTTTTTCTTCTCAGGGGAAAGGGGTGACGCCCTTGTTGTGGAGAGCGAAATGTTGGAGAAAAAACGAGCGGTCACTAATTATGACGTCGTTGGGGAATTCCAGGCCTATCTCTCGTTCTCCGAGGGTGGGAAAAAATTATAAAAAACCGGCAAATTTATCTCGAAACGTGATATTACTTTCAGTCCCTTTTTGTGCGAATTTTAGTGGAACGGCGCGCTCTCTCTCAGGGTAGAACTGCGAATATAAATACCTCAGAAAAGTATAAATAAAATGCTTTTACCGAGTGGGAAAAACGTTTTTTTACGAGAACGTGTGTAGGTAAGATTGAACGCCTCAGCGAGAAAGAAGTAAAAAAATATTATCTGTTGACCTGGAAAATGGATGTGCCCACATTTATCATACGCTAAACATGGTTGTTCATATCTGTGTGCATGTATATTTTTGCACTATAACACTTGCAAAAATTCATTTTTGTGTCGTAAATTTATTTTTGGATAATATTTTATAAGTCAAAACTTTCCAAATATTATGAAAACTTAAAAAATTAGCTCTAGAGACTTTAGATGTAAAATCTGTTTACCCACATATTAAGTTGTCGGAAAAATGGCATATTTTTTTCTGTTTTTTGATGGGTCATATACTCGTATTAATGTAAAAAAAGAAATCAATCCAATGTTTGACGATAAAAGCAATGATAGAGATGCGTTCCATATAATACAAATACTCTTAAGTCTCCCAGGCTTTGGCGACAAACACAATTAATTCGTCTAGTAATTGAAAAAATATACCAAAACACAGTGAACACCACTGCCGTGATTTCCAATGAACATCTACCGAACTGGCCGAACGATGTATGTATTGCGTTTTTAGTCTTGTAAATGCTATCGACAATAAGTTAGATATCTCTGCTGTCAACAATACGTGTAAACTAAGACAAGTAGACTGAAGAGCATTGTTGTCATATGAAACGCGTCTCTATCGTTGGTCTTGTCGACAAACATTTGATTGACTTTAAATTACTTTAGAAAACTAAAACGGCCATACATCGTTAGGCCAGTTCATTGGTTGTTATTTAAGATATCACGGCATAAGTATTCACTGTGTTCTAGTATATTTTCTCGATCAATAAACCGATTAGTTATTGTTTTTGTCAACGAAGCCAGCTATACTGAAGAGTATTGATATTAAACGAAGTGCGTTTCTATCATTGCTTTTGCCGACAAATATTTGATTGATTTCAAATTGGTAATTTTTGATGGAGCCTCTGGTTGATTAACTTAATCACTGAAGGTTGATATATAACCTCTTGCCACATTAATTTTCGTATTCTGTATACGTATTTCGATAGCTAAGTTGTCATCATCAGCAGATAATTAAACAGTGTCGCACCTGGAAAACTATGGTAAAAATGTACACTGTAACAATGTACATTTTGGCTTTGAATCGTTAACGGCTTGAGGATTGTCTTTGCTTCAAATACTGCTTATTGACGTGGCCATTTAACTAGAAATGAGCTTCATCATTAAATACAATTCTTTGATAAAAATGCTCGTCTACGACCAGTTTCAAATGAGCCCAATCAACAAAAATGCGACGCAAACGATGGTCGTTTTGCTTCAATTCTTGCACGATCTGTATTTTTTAGGAACGTAAGCCAAGATTCTTACGCAAAAGTTTCCACGTAGTGGAAGAGAAAAGGCCAACAAGTTAAGAACGACGACGAATCGGCATTTCGGCGTCTTCTTCAATACTTCGCGCTACAGCAACAATATTCTCTTCGGTACGCACATTTCTTTGTCTTGTTGATGATTTTGAATCAAGAAGAGTAAAATTAGTGCGAAAACGATCAATAACTGCACAACTTGCTTGCTCACTAGACAGATTATGTTGACCGTAAAATGGACAAAGTGCTCTATGAACTTCACGAACATATGTATTTTTTTCAAAGTAAATTTCCACAATTTGGAACCATTGTTCTGGCGTTAAACGATTCATGATGACTTGTCAAACCTTACTGAATAGAAATGTTAACACAATTTGACATTATCGTCTGTCAAACCATAGTTATCGTCATCGATACTTATCATGCAACTTAAAAATCGACTAACATTTTCGTCAAATATTGATCGAAAAGGAAAATATGAATCTTATTTCGTACTTTTGCTCCGTGCCGTATATTTTATAAAATAAGCACGCCATTACCTTTCTTATTTGAAATGTTAGAGTTTACGATGTTAACTTGGCCAGATTTAATGCAGCAACGAAGAATATGTAACGATTAATAATAGCTACGAAACCCTAACTAGTAAATTTACGCCATTGTTTACCAACAGAAACTTTGGAACTCGGCAATTGAATAATAAATATGACTTATACACACGCATAAAGTTTAAACTCGTACTCGCAGATAAATAAAAATTAATTCCAAGATTTATTTCTCGTATATTATTCATGTGTACGTAGCTTATGACATCGAATCCAATATATTTTATGTAGCACAAGAAATGCGGAATACTTTCGAAGTATGCGACGACGTACTTACTTACTCTGCACACAAGGATAACACTAAGGGTTGCGGGAATATTAAATCAGGACGGAAGAAGGGTTTGCCTACCTTTGTATACACATTTACTTTGGCAAATGTTGAGCGGCCTAGAAACAAGTTCCTCATAGAATAGGATATTCCGTGTGTAAAATTACGTTTCTAAGACGTATACAACTTGATCATTTACTAACATGGCAAAATGTATTTCGTAGTCATTAAATTGTTAAACACAATAGTAATATAATTAACAATAATAATAATAAGACGAAAAAACATAACTTGCTTGCTTGCATCCCGCCAAAGAAGTGTAACAAGTACAAGTATACTTATTTAATTTTAGTTTAAAAATTAAATTTACTTTGTCACCTTGAGTATAGGCTTTGTTTGGTGCAATTATTATATATTATGCCAATAATCAAACAGTCGTCGAAGCACTGCTTATAGCCACTTTCCAATATAGCCTTCACTTTCGTCTGCATATATTGTTTCCAAGTTTAAATGAATTCGAAACGTCTTCTATGTGGTAATTAGAGTTTGGGTAACATAAGGGTATTACATTGGCAAATATATGTTTTTGGTCGGGAGCCTTCGTTGAGCTTTCGACCAAAAGTTCAGGGGTGAAGATAATATGAGTCAATGTGTGAAAGGACGATTTTTCGTAACACAAAATCGAAGAATTGTTCATCCAAATATTTAGCCTATTTATCAAATAATCTCTTATACGCTTTGAAAGCTCAAAATTAAGTAAACGAAAGAAACTGGAGCTAGAAAAAAATCTACCAGAGATTACCAAAAAGTGTCCATTCAGAATAGTTTGCCAGACAGCCCAGTCGGTTACCTTGTTTAATAAATAGAGCTCTAACACAGCTGTATATAAGTCTATTGAGGGGAAGCACAAGAAATGCCTCTGTTACGTGTTTATTAATATGGACGAAATAATATCTTTGCGGAAAATCATATTATTAAGTGCCAAAATGAAACAAAAAAATAAAATTAACACGTAACAAGGACATTTCTTGTTCTTCATCTCGATATACTTATATACAGGGGTAAATATATCGAGATGAAGATTGAAATATGGAATTTAGAGCAGATTCTAATATACAGGATACTACAAAGAATGCACAGTTTTTACAGTAAGTAATAATTCTCAAAGTAACACGAAGTTAGAACAAAAACATGAAAGATAATTACTACGTAGCAAATGAAAACATAAGTACAAGTAACAAGGTATAACAAGAATAAATAGGTGAAGACGGCATAAAAATCATAAGTAGCTGTAAGAATGTACTGGGTTAATGTTAAAAAAATCATTCAAATGTTAATAACACCCCGTTTACTAAGCGTTTCAAGAAATTCACCTCTCGTCAGGTAAACTTGTGTTATTAACGAAAGATCCTTTGTGATCTTTCATCATGTATTGCGTTAACAGAGAAAGGTGTATGATACTATGGTTATTGGAAGCATGAACTTATTAAATAAGAAAGGTAATATTCATCTCAGTTGACAAACTCGGCAACTATGTACATGTAAGACAAAAAATTATTTTCTGCGTAAATTTTAGCAACAAACAATTCCAACCTTTGTACTTTTCTATAAAAATAAGTTTGCTGAAGATTTTAAAAAGCCCCAAAGGAATGCGTCTGGTGCTGTTAGATCTGGCGATTTGGACGGTCAGTTCAAATCTCCAAAACGGGAGATGACTCGACCTGGAAATTGGTGTCTCAAAATCTCCATCCTTGCCCGAGCTGTGTGAGCGGTTTCTCCGTCCTGGTGAAACCAACAATGATCGAGATCCAATGCAGCAACTTGCGGCAATGAAGAACTCGTTTAGCATCTGCCTGTAACGCTCAACAATTACGGTGCCATCAGCGTCTTCAAAAAAATAAGGTCCTATCACTTTTAAGCAATGGCTCTTCATGCATTTCATGTGGATTCTCTGTGCCCCAGAAACGCAAATTTTGTTTGTTAACATACCCACTCAAGTGGAAATGGGCTTTGTCGCTCATTATGATTTTTGATAGGAGATCATCCTCTTCTTGCACCAAGTTTAAGTATGGCAGTAAGTTAACCTTGTCCGACGGTCAGCAGGCAGCAATTCTAGAACAGTTTGCACTTTGTAGGGGAACATTTTTAAATCTTTCACCATTGCAACGAACGTCTGCTTATGCCTAATTGTGTGCATCGTCGTCTGGTTGATGTTTCTGGATTCTCTCTGACGTCGTCGACAACAGCAGCGATGTTCTTCAGTCGAACGAACTATCTGTAGTGGACCCAGTTAGCACCAGGTGCTCAGGTAAACGCTTAATTGTTCGAGGACATGGAACACGACGGCGAAATTCACGTTATGCTCCATGGCTTGTTGGCAACTCATTCTCTATATATCTAATCATCAATGACAAAGCACAGTGATATTTGACGCCATTTGCAAAAAGGGCAGCCAATTCAAATTATGACATTACTTTTGCGTCACCTGTTAATAATGGGTAGCGAAAGATTTAAATAACAAACCTAAGTTTAGAAAATTATACAAATTTAACACACATTTTACCATTTTATTTCACTTTAATACACAGTTCAATTTTCATTCCCAGTGCTTTTCTAAGTACGCTGTTGGTATAGTAATGAGCCATCGTGTCCTCTAGCATTGCAAATATAGTACATTAATTCCGCAAAAGTCAATCTTGTTTAAACAAACCAGGACTCGTCATCTAGTACCTAGTTCCTTTTGTAACTTCGCCTCCTTTTATGCAAATTATTTCCAATTTACGCCGCTTTCCGCGTTCCATCCTACGTTCACTCTCATCTCCGCCTCCTCCGATGGCCTAGTAATAAAGCAATCGCATGGGTGCGAAGTTTAAAGGCAGATGTCTTAATCAATATTCATCGTGAGTTTATGCGATAAATGAATGGAACTTCATTTGTTATGCTCTAGAACATGATATATATTTTTAGGGGAACATGTGATCCATATTAATTATTACGTAGAGGCTTCGACCCACCACTCAAACTAATAACTCTACACATCGAGTTATAAATTATAATAGATAAAATCGTATATCATTTAAAGTATGTATACTGAATAATGTCGCCTGCAACTAATATTCCTCTATTGAAACCCGTAATGGATGTCATTTTTTATTTTTTTCGGAATAGTAGTTCCTTCCTGGCATTTATTCTTTGTAAGATAATAGAGTTATGCGTTATATAAACATTAATGTCGATAAAGTCGTCACACATTTTTGCAATAAATAGCGGCAGTTAGCATTTATCTGTGTGCTATGCGCATGACAGTCGACAGTTCTCGCTTCGTTCTGTAAAAAGAATTTGTGGGACTTAGTTGATATTTTTATTGAAAATATAAGATCAAAGATGACATTTTGCGTTTTTGTTTCTGTAAAGGAAAGAACACGCGTCAAGATTGAACAAGTAAAGTTGCATAAAGTTGATGATGACAGTATTTTACTGGAATGTTAACACTAACGATAGATAGGCGTTAATTAAAACAAACCTGCGATACATGCCACGATAGATTACAGAAACGTCAAATATCTATTGCTGGAACATGCGCGACCATAGGTAGAAACTAGAATACGTAAGGAAATTGAATGTTTGTGTGCCCCGGGAACTTATAACGGCAGGTATGGTTACGCTTTGCATATATAATAATCTTTTTATATTGGGTTGGCAACCAAGTACTTTCGATTTTTACTGATAGAGAGCGTTGCTTTATTTTTTGTATAACGTATGTTAGTGCTGTACTTTACCGTTTGTCGTGCGATACTAGTCACATTGACGTAACTTCAGAAGCAAGTAGTGCGTGATTTTTATTAAAGCTATTAGTTGTGGGTTAACTTTAAATGGAGTGCAGAAAAGAACATTTTCGACATATTTTACTATTTTATTTCCGTAAAGGAAAGAAAGCTGCTGCGGCTCACAAAAAGATATGTGAAGTTTATGGTGCTAACTGCTTTACAGAACGCACGTGTCAGAATTGGTATAAAAAATTCCGTTCTGGGGATTTTTCCCTCAAAGGTGAGCAACGTTCAGGTCGGCCTACTGAAGTTGATGATGACCAAATCAAAGTCATAATTGAAGAGGATCGTCATATGACTATTCGAGAGATTGCGGAGAGGCTACATGTATCGCACACAACAATTGAAAAACATTTAAAATGTCTTGGGCTAGTTAAGAAGCTTGATATTTGGGTGCCTCACGAATTGAAAGAAATTCATTTAACACAAAGAATCAACTTTTGCGATATGCACCTTAGACGAAATGAAACCGACCCTTTCTTAAAAAGAATCATCACTGGTGATGAAAAATGGGTCCTGTACAGTAACATAGTTCGAAAACGATCAAGGAGCAAACACGATAAACCAGCTCAAACCACATCGAAAGCTGAATTGCATCTAAAAAAGATCATGCTGTCAGTTTGGTGGGATTACAAAGGTGTTGTGTTTTTTAAGCTGCTTCCAAGGAACCAAACAATCAATTCTGATGTTTACTGTCAACAATTAATAAAACTGGATGAAGCAATCAAAGAAAAACGGCCAGAATTGTCAAATCGGAAAGGTGTAGTTTTCCACCAAGATGCAAGGCCTCACACATCTTTGACAACTCGTGGGAAACTATTGGAGCTTGGCTGGGAAGTGGTGCCACATCCCCCATACAGCGCTGATCTAGCACCATCTGATTACCATTTATTTCGAAGTTTGCAGAATTCTTTGAATAGTAAAACTTTCACAAATGACGATGACTTTCACTCGCACCTGGTTCAATTTTTAGCTGATAAGGACCAGAAATTTTATGCCTATAAAATACAGCTCGTGCAAAAATTGAAGCCAAACGACCATCGTTTGGGCTCATTTGAAACTGGCCGAAGATGAGCATTTTTGTCAAAGAATTGTGTTTAGTAATGAAGCTCATTTCTGAATAAATGGCTACGTCAGTAAACAAAATTGCCATATTTACAGCGAAGTCAAAGTCAATCCTCAAGCCTACTGTCAAACTATCCTCGTAATATTTTAGGAAAAGTCGCGAAATTTTACGTCGCTAGCTCAACTAAAAGTACATCTATATGACAATTGAAATCGAAGAAGGTCTGGCTGGAACCATATGCCAAACGAAAGTAAATTTAGTTTGCTATTGGAATAAAATCCCTGTTATTTCGTAAATGGTTGATTTGCGAATATATGTTCATCAAGACATTTTACCTTATTTTCTACCATACTACATGACCATAAAATTTTTAAATATTATTTTAAAATAACCTGTATAATTATTTCTCCATTCCAATATTAATATTTATGTTATTTTTTAAAAGCTCATGTTAATAGAAAAGCAGTTCTGCCATTGAAAATTTTACATTACTTGGTCAAAATCGACGTATCTGTAATTCTCTAGTGTAAAACTAATTATTACACATACTACCAGACACATTATACGAACCTGAAAGTCCCCATTCCATTCGCAAAAACGACACTAAACAGAAGAGCAAAAAACACATTCTAATTGTTTCAGTTCTCTGAAACATCCTCTTTGCGCGGCACAATTGCACTTTTCCCTCATTTCTATGTATTTTGTGCTTTGCCCGTCTCGCGTACGTTTGTGTAACCTCTCAGCGTAGCTTGTTCTTTTCGTTACACCTTTACGTTTAATGTGATCAGTCGTCTGACTTTCTGTTCCGTCGAATTTTGTGAAAGTTAAGCACTACGTAGTTATTGTATAAGTATGCGAAATTTTCAACATATTCTTGTGTAGAATTCTTTTATATTAAAAGCAAAAGCTTACTATTTTAGTAAAATTCATTAATTTGATTCAAAGTAGTCGCCTTCGGCGTCAATACAACGTTTTGCATGGTCAATTAACATGTCGAATAAATTTTTAAGTTCATCTTTAGAGATGTCTTTCAAGATCGCTGTCAACGCCTTTTAATGGCTTCGACGTCGTCATATCGCTGTCTTTTCATCGGCAAATGTAGTTTGGAGAATAGATAGAAGTCACAGGGGGCCAAATACGATGAATGGTTGATGGTTAAAATGCCATTTATAGTTCGAAAATCAGTGATAAGCATCGAGCGATGAGATGGTGCATTATCGTGTAACAAACGCCAGCTAACGCTATTGATATTGAGGGCGCACACGAAGGATACGCACCAAAAGACGCTTCATAACACCAAGATAATATACAGCATTGACTGTTTGACTAGCTGGTACAAACTCTTTGAGCATTCGAATCATAAAAATAAATCAACATTGTATTCAGTTTTATTTTCTCCAAACGCCTTTTTTCGGTCTTTCTTTGCTTGGATGCTTCCATTATGAGCTTTGACGCTTGGCCTCTGGATCATATTGAAAACGCCACGTCTCATTGTCAGCTACAATAGAATACTTGACGTTTTCGTCCTTTTTTTGTGTCTTTGATCAAGTCTGTACAACGTTGAATTCAGTTAGCTTGTATGATACAAATTTTGCACTACTCTTTCTCAGTTCCAAATGCTGTGTCAAAATGCGATGAATTGAATCTTTGGAAATATTTTACTTCATTTCCACCTATCGGAATGAGGGTTCGACTCTTTTCTGATAAATTCATGCACAAGTTCGATGTTACTTTCCGTAACCACAGATTTTTTTGCACTAGGATGTTCATCGTCATTTATGTTCGTACGACCGTCTTTGCATCACCATACACTTGTTTCATCAAATTAAACATTTCAGTAAACGATACCTGGGGAAAGAGTCTAGTTGCTTCATTATGTTCAACATTCAAGTAACGATTAGTATGTATACATGTACGCGTCATACAGAGGGCAGCTTTATAAAGACCTTATGAAAAACGATGTATTGATCATTAGGCTCGACCATAAGTACTTCATACCATTTTTTCCTTTTTGTGCGAATGTATAAATGTTAAAGTGTTGTCATTCAATACTCTTTTTTTTCATATTTTCTTTTGTCTTTCCAATGTTTACAACAATCTCCTGTCCCAGGCACACTACCTAGGCGTGCATTATTGATTTTCGTTCTTTATGGACGCTTCTATCAAAGTACGTACCACTACGATGAAAAGAAATTTCAATTTTAGAAACCCAAGCTGGAGCACGCCACCGCACATAGATAATAACGACGTATTCTCTCACGCGTATGTGTCTACATGTATTCGTTTACATATACCTACAGATATAAATTTACATACATGTGAAAATACCATGGCGTACTAACTTTTCGCGATAACGGATGATGAATGGCTAATTTAATTGGCCCGTCCTGCAGTGTTATCCATTGCTGCTCCATATCGTTTTCTATTTAGAAACGTTACAGAAAAAAACTTGAGTCGCGTCCTTTTTTAGTCAGTGCTTCCCTATTCGTCCGTTGAAACGCATTTTCGTTTCCTAATTAATAAAAAAATACGGTTTATAGATGATTGATTAAAAATAAAGACGAGTTCTGAACTTTATCTTAATTACAATTTTTACTCTATACTTTTAGCTGGAGCTGTAACGATATCAAACTGGAAGAAGAGCTCTTGCATGTTTCACTAAAAACAACCACAATAGCACAGGTTGTGTGGGTAAAACAAAGAGCGCACACACGAGTTTGTTTAAATTTTGGATCTTATAACAAAATGGTTTAAGCAATTCTCTCTCTCACCGTTTGGGTAATATTAAAGAGATGTATGTATATATTTACTTCACTTCGTAAAGTAACGAAGAATTAGAGGACGTGAGGAACAAACCTTTCACATTGCATTTTGTGTGCTGTTTTCTCTATAATATTTAATTTTCTTAACGCACTTTTAATTCCGAGATTTTAGTATTTTAAGTAAAAGTTTTCAACGACATACCTTTGTTTTTTTTTATGTAATGCCAGTTTATAATGCTTGACGAAGATGATCATGGTGATCAGTTTCAGTGCAGCAGTTCAGCCCTGAAGATATCCCATACAAGTAGGTATGAAACGTCGACAGATATACCAGTGATGAGGTTCCATCCCGGAATCCCAGAAGCAAATAGCATGATCATGAACTTATTGAATTTATTATAGTTATAGTCAAAATCATGTTACTAATTTACGCTGTTTTCACGTCTTCGTCACCGTTGTAGTGTTTGCGGCCGAGATGATATTTGAGAACGGAAAAGTTCTGTCCTGAAACATTTTCGCAACTGAAGCCACCATATTGTCGGAGGACGTTGTCGCGGCCAACGAGTCTCTAATCCATTTACGTACTTCTCCTTCACGCATGGCAGTAGCTCTGCAAACTTGACAAATCTGCCGGTGAATGT
Source organism: Dermolepida albohirtum (assembly GCA_031893035.1). Taxonomy (NCBI): domain Eukaryota; kingdom Metazoa; phylum Arthropoda; class Insecta; order Coleoptera; family Scarabaeidae; genus Dermolepida; species Dermolepida albohirtum. The sequence goes on along the minus strand of JAVIWB010001955.1, from coordinate 167,107 downwards.
CTGCGGAGGACATGTTTCTTGTCGACAAAAAAACGTTTTACTGACAGTACCTCGCACGGGGCGGGCGATTCGATACACTTGAACATTTTAACGACACAAAAAAGACTGTACAGGTTATCTACACAGTTGCAACTGACCACAGTTTTCCCCAAGGAACGCCTAGATACGACGCAAGAACTCGCTGCGGTGCACGATCCCCCATTAATGTATACAACAAAACAGACCTTGTCAAATTCCTTCAAATTCAAATGCCCACCGAATAATGCCTGGTTTATTCCTCAAAATGTGTTAATTTTACTACTTGCTTATCACTATTTTCAAATTTATTTAATTCATTTTTTAATTTAATATTGTTCATTATAAAAGCTATATTATTAACGTTGTTGCTTGGCCGCTTATTTCAATACATGGGAACAAATTGCCATGTCATTCGCTATGTTCACAAAATGTATTATTGAATAACAACCGCATAAAGTTTAAGAAATCCTTGTTTTAAGTTTATCTCACTTCGCTCAGAAAGAAAAGATGGACAAGTTTTATATCCAAGCAGGCGGCGGCGCTCGTATAAAAGTTTTCCGCAAATAAACAGGTCGTTTCTTGTTTAAAAACTGCCCCATAATTATACAGAATCTGTTACAACGCGTTCTTCAAACTTTTCTTATATCGCGCTTTCGGCTCCCGACAACTATGAACGACATCTTTCGACATATGCTATATCATAGCGTGGCATCTTTATATGTTTCCATTAACCTACTTTTCCCTTTGTTTTTTTCGTATTCCTTCCGTCGAAGTATATCGTTAAATTTGCGAACATATTTCATTCTATCAAATCACCAGGAATGTATTATTGGTCGTTTCGGGAGACGAATGCCTAGAGATTATTTTTAAATAACGTTTTATGCGGATAATTAGATATAATTGAGAGTTTCAGATATTTGTAACTATATAATAGTAATACGTCGAGATATTTATCATAAACCAATAAAAGGAAAAACGTTTTTTACTTTGTAGCAATTTTTAAACATATTCTACTTTGTTACAAATTTATAAAATAATCTAGTTTGATTAACCTGTGAGGTGAATGTTTATTGGGGCAATTCGTTTGTTTGTAGCGAATAAAATTTAAATTATTTGTTAGGTGCGCAACTAAGTTCTTGATGAGAGAATGGCTCCAGTAGAAAGTGCTGATCGATTGTGACATAACATAGGTGCGTCAGCATTAGGAGTTACCCGTCAAGCCATTTTCCAGCGATTGCATGCGTTGGGAATGATTCAAAAACAAGGAACTTGGGTTCCTTATGATTTGAAGCCAAGAGACGTCGAGCGTCGTTTTTTCGCATGTGAACAACTGCTCCAGCGGCAAAAAAAGGAAGGGTTTCCTTCATCGCATCGTTACGGGTGATGAAAAATGGATTCATTACAGCAACTCAAAGAGAACAAAATCATGGGGACTGCCCGGTCATATTTCTACGTCGTCGGGTCGGCTGAATATTCACGCTGCGAAGGTTTCGCTGTGTATTTGGTAGGACCAGGGCGGTGTTATTTAATATGAACTGTTGAAACTGAACGAAACCATCACTGGGGAACTGTATTGAACTCAATTGATGCGATTGAGCCCAGCACTGCGTGTAAAGCGGCCAAAATACGAGCAGAGGCATGAAAAAGTGATTCTATAGCATGACAACGCACGGCTCACATTGCCAAACCCGTTAAAACCTACTTAGAAACGCTCAAATTGGAGGTCCTACCCCACCCGCCATATTCCCCAGATATTGCGCCGTCCGATTATTACTTGTTCCGTTCGATGGCACATTGTCTGGCTAATTAGCACTTCCGCTCATATGAAGACATCTCAAAATGGCTTAATTCGTGGATAGCCTCAAAAGACGAACGCTTCTACCGTGACGGTATTCGACCTCTGCCAGAAAGATGGGAAAAAGTTGTCGCTAGCGATGGGCGATATTTCGAATGATTCATTTGTAAACATTTTTTCACAATAAAGTTTCATTTTCATCAAAAAGCAGGGAGAACTTAGTTGCGCACCTAATATTTTTGAATATATGCTGGTATTTCTAAATAAAAGCCTTATAAACCTGTAATACATTTATTAAAGTAAAATAAAGTTATTTAGATCAACCGAACTTCAAATTATTTTCGAAAAACAAAATGTTTGCATGGACTGTACATAACAATCATAGATCTGCTTAAGTCGCCACCAAAATAGCCTATTTGCCGTAATTTTTTTAGTCACTAGAGGACGTTCTTAACGTGCTTGTATGCATATAAGTCCGATATAGTAGCCAGGGTTAATCGAGAATCTAGTATAATAAGACTACAACAATATACGTAGTATATAGAGATGTACCTAACTCTAACGCATACGATGAAGGACGATTCGTTTCCGATTAATCCAGAATTGTGATTCCTCCTCGCATAGTTCAGTTCAATAGGCGATTAAAGCACGAACGTTCAGGTAGAGTGAAAGCAGGTAGTAAATAAAAATCGACTCACGATCCCACGAATCGTTTTCTTTTTAATGTCCGTTCGATTCGCCTTCTGTTAATGTTCCAACCTGCAGACCCTTCGTGTAAGAGAAACTGTCCGCCATTGCGTATCGTGTTACGAGGCGAAAGAGTAAAGACGTGATACTCGGTCTAAAAGAGTGAGCATGGTTGCGCTGGCGTAAAATTTGGCTGAACAACAATAAATAATGCACATTCGCATCGGTAAAACATATGTATGGACGCCGTTACGCTGGAACGAACCTGTTCGCTTTTACATATATCGTTAAGAATTTAGATGTGTACATTATAATAAATTAGTAATATATATAATATATACTCGTATATATGTATACATATACATTCATTTTACATACGCATATTTCGTTATATTTATTTATTAACACTTAAGTGAAATCACTGATGATGTGCAATCTGAAACGTTGACAATGACATATAGTGTGCCTGAAGGAGCTAATACCCTCGTATTATTCAGCATTAACACTTCTAAATGTCCCCAGCGCCGAAATGAGGGGCTAATTTCAGATACCGAAATCCATTTTCGGTATCCGAAACCAGCCACTGACTTACTGAAATTGCTTGAGCATCTTGCGGATTTAAATTTAAGATACAAGATTTAATAATGTGTAAAAATTTCTCATAATATAAAATAGCTTTAAGTAACGTTCCCCATCCCGTCAATAGCGGTGAGGAATGTCCGGACAAGCTTGTTTAAACTCACAAACACGTTTTGGAAAGTTTCTACTATCCTTTCCGTGTTTGTCTTCTGTAATATTCTACTATGTAAAGGAAGAGCCAAAGAAATCTCACCGCTTTTTAAAGTACGCACTAAAACAAACATTTAAAATACTATTCTTTCTTGCATCCGTTGTATTTTCCTCAAAAGTTTCGAAATTCTTCATCGTCTGCAATAATTTGTGGAATGTTACACACACTTAACATAAAAATAAAGTCATACAGAAATTTACAATGTGGTACATCACGTTGCGCATTTAATCGGAGTTATTTGCTATTAACATGTCTTTTACACACAAAAATACTGTCCGGCAAGATATTCCAAACAGTACATTTAAAAATGATACCAGCGTATTCTAATTTCGAAAATCGGTTAAGACATCTAACACTCGTCGAACATAACAAAGAAGGCTGTGGATTCACCATCATCAATCTAATCCGGCATTCATACACATACCATACGCATATAAATGTCGGCTTCGACTATATCCGACCGCTTTCGAAATATGTCGTAGCTATCAATGAGTTCGCACTCATTTCTGCAAGCTTACAACCCACTTATCAATTATTTACAACGGTCGTAAAAGCTGGCACTAAACTTTTGCAGATTTATTCGATGCTCATAAAGAACTTACAACTTCTCAATATATCATTGAACTTTCAAGTTAGCCTAATAGACTTGTTTGTTCATTAAAACCATTTATAAAACTTCATAAATTTACAGAAATTCAAATCGCTTGTCTACATATACCGCCAGAATAACCAAATTCAAAACAATATATTTATTATTTCTGTTATTAGTCACTCCTGTATCCACTTCCTATACAAATATAAACAACGTGCAATCAACTCGCGCCCACATTAATGTAAATTTCGCACAATCGTTCAGCATTTATTTTAATTTCGGTGCCAAATTTAATGAAAATTATAATTGGTAGTCGGTTCGATTTGTATTTCCAGTATATCTGTAATTTATAGCAATGTGGTAAAACGTGTTAAATTTGAGAATAGATTTGGAAAAATATTTCACACGCAAAAAATAGTTTAATTATAAAATACAAGTTAATTTAGGTACCGACAGAATAATGGGATTAACTGGAACGAATAAAAATACGCTACTTGATGATGTTTAATTTCTGTGTAAAATGAAATACTTTTGAAATCATACAGACACCTCTATTTTCAAGGCAAATATAAAATTCTGTATTTAAACCCAATCGCAGGAAGGTAAAAGTATTAATCGTATTTATTCTTAATAATTGAAATATGATAATGAATATATTATATATAAAATATGTATAAAAAGAAATAGAAAAAAGATCTACCTAGCCATGATATAAACAACTAATTGCACGTTGCTTGGTAACGCTCAATAATGATAACATTTTTCCAATGTGTCAAATTTAACTTCAATTCATTCACTATGTTGTGCTCTATAAAATGCTTCGAAACGAAAAATATGTTTTGTGAAATTAGAATATCGCAATATCATGCTATTTTTATTTACGAGGGTGGTCTGAAAACTTTCCGACCTAACAAAGATACAAGACATTTTTCTTAAAATTTATATTTATTTTTCTACATAGTCTTCTTGTAACACTACACACTTCTCCCAGCGATGCTCCCATCTCTTTAACCCGTACAAATAGTACTCGGCGTTTTTCTCTGCAAAATAATTGCTCACGAAGGTGATTGCCTCCTCGTTTGACGAAAATCTCTGTCCTCCGAGGACAATTTTTAGATTAAGGAACAAAAAGAAGTCGCTTGGGGCTAGATATGGTGAGTAAGGCGGATGTTCAAGCAGTTCAAACCATAATTCGTGGATTTTCGCCATGGGAACCGCTGAGGTGTGAGACGGCACGTTGCCTTGGTGAAACAGGATTTCCTTTCTCTGCAAATGTGGCCGTTTTTCTACAATTTCTGCCTTCACCTTGTCAAGTAATGATGCGTAGTATGCTCGTGTAATAGTTTTTCCTTTTTGAAGATAATCGATTAAGATAATTCCACGACTGTCCAAAAAATAGTTGCCATCACTTTCCTAGCCGAAAAAACAGTTTTTGCTTTTTTTGCAGCCGGTTCCTCCTTTGCAGTCCACTGTTTTGACTGTATTTTTGTTTCGGATGTATAATAGTGTATCTAAGTTTCATCTACAGTAATTAATCGGCGTCAAAACTCGGATTTATTGCGCCTAAACTACGTTGGAAATCTTCATTCGAACACGTTTTTCGTCTAACGTTAGCAAACGCGGCACCTAACGCGCGGACAGCTTCCTCATGCCTAAATCTTAATTTAACATATGACAAACACGTTCTCTGGACATATTCATAGTCTTTGCTATCTCTCTCACTTTAATTCGACGGTGGTCTAGCACCAATTGGTGAACTTTAACGATGTTATCGTTAATACAATAGTTTGGACGTCCCGAACGTTTGTCGTCTCCCAAGCTCTTACGGCAACGTTTAAATTCATCTGTTCAAAATTTCACTGTGGTAAATAATGGTGTGAGTCCCCGTACACAGAGTCCAACTCATCTTTGATTTGCGTAGACGTTTTGCCTTTCAAAAACAAATATTTAATGACAGCTCGATATTCGTCACTCACATCGACTCACTCAAACGACTGTCAAATAACAACTGCACGTCCAAAATGGCTGAAACTTTTGTGAGTACCTGAAAATAGACACACAACCCTACCTTTAATTGGGGAATGCTGCCATCTCCACGTTGAAGCCGAAAACTTTTCAGACCACCCTCGTATTTATTTACTTATATATTTATTTACTCCTTTTTGCAAGACAAACAGAAACCCAAACAGAAACCCAAAATGCAAATATACAAAGAATAAATAAAGAATTTGATGTACATACATATATGCAAATGTATACATAACGTATAATAATAAACAAAAATATTAATCTACAAAAACATATACACGTACCCAATAAATAATAAAAGAAGAAAACCCAGAAATCACAACTAAGGTATTTGTCCAAAATATGCTCTAAATGCAATAAATTTTTCCAGTTCATTACATTTATAAATCTATTATACGTCAATGTCGCCTGGAAGAGAATTTAATTCCCTATATATTCGATTAATTGGAACATTATAACTATAAACTGTGCGATGGGAAGGCTATGCTAATAAATCTTCATTACACGAGACACACGAGATTCCTGTCTAGGTACACGTATACTAAACAACGAAAGAGAAGGAGGACAGACTTTTATGTTATTAAAGCATTTAAATACAAACTTGAGCAATGAGACTTTACATCATGCAGACAATGATTGAAAATTCAGAAGTCGTAAGCAATCAAAGTATGTGTATGGATATTTATCAATATTTAAGTTAAACAAAAAATAATGGACGAATTTTCACTATTTCTTCGATTTTATTAAAATGAAATTCAGTAATCAGTATGTGGATTCCAAACAATACAGCAATATCCAAGAGTAGATCTCACCAAACTCTAATACAAGGAGGTAATGACAATTTGTGAAACTATCTGGCGTTGAAACAAAACCACACAATCTATTGGCTTTGTAAATTAGGTCGTTTATATGAGAGAAAATGGCAAAGCTGTATCAAAGAAAACACCCAAACCTCTGATAAGATCTACTTTCTAGCAAGTGTCCCTGGATGGAATTTAAATAGACTACGCATCTTTTTCCCTTCCAATCAAGGAGATAGTGTTATATTTATTAACATTTAAGTACATGTTATTATCTCCACACCAGAGAAGAAACTGCATCAATATCGGGTTAAAACAGTAAACAGTCAAATGCAGAAGAAACGGATGCATAAAATTTTAAGTCATTTGTTAGTTAAAATTTAATTTCTCTAAGTCATTTGCAAAGAAGAGAAAGTTAGAGAACTTTATCCGGTGCTCCATATCATTGATAGAAGTAAGAATAATATCAGACCCAAATGACTACTCTAGAGAACACCTGAGGTTATTAATAAACAATAAGATTAACTGAAGCTCACACATATAATCTACACACAATTAAATAAATAAGGTACGAACCACAACCAAAACTCGCCAACAATTCCGTAGACTTTTAATTACCATAGGAACAGCTTGTAGTCAACTCATTCAAAAGCGTTGCTAAAGTCCCCGTAAAAGAAATAGACTTGAAAATGGAGTACAATTATCCTCCACAAATGAAAAAATTACTTTGAAATGTATAGAAGAAAAACTAGAATATAAAGTGTCCGGGCTATCATCCGCCTCGGCCAGCTCTATATATTAATTTTTGTATTTTAAAAATCAGCCAAATGAATTATTCAAAAATCAAAAAGAATAATAAATTACAGTTTAGAAATTAAAAACAGAAATTTAAATAAATAAAACAGAAATTTTACACTGTACACTATTTAGATGAAACATAAAGAGCCTCTTCTCTCGAGAAATATGTATTAGAGGAAATATATGGCTAATGGCATCCCAAAACTTGAAAATATGTGTAAAAACTAAGTATTGATTAATAAATACAATAAAATTTGCAAATTTTCAAATTGTAATGCATACATACATAATAATGGTGGAGCATAGGGTATTCACAAAACTATTCCAGTCACCCTTACATTTTCTTATGGCAGCTATTTCAGTTTAATGCTTCCCCATCTTTCCTATTTCTTCATTAACTACTCTTCACGTCGTTTGAGGCCGTTCTTTATTCCTTTTTACCAACAAGTCAGCGCTTGCCTCGCTATATCAGCATTATTCTTACTGAATATATGACCTATCTTTTTCCATATTCTTTTGGTAGTTATTTTTAATTCGACAGAAATTTGGTTAGTTTTTCATCAGAGATCAGTGTCCGATATCTTATTTGGCCAGAGTATTCTAAATAATCTCCTTGGAGTATATTTTTAATCCTTAATAAACTCAAACTTACGAAAATAAAATTTTAAATGAATGCATGAATTATGTAAAATTCATAACATATCCTGAGTCAAGAAAGGATCGTAAACTGATTGAAAATAATGAAGTTGTGACAACACCAAAGATACACATAAATCTGCTTTAGTGTGGTGGCTCAAAACATTATTTTCTACAACAGCTAAGGATATTCTAGATGGCCAGTGTTTCTGATTTTAATGTTGGTTTCTTGCTCGACCATCCCAGAAACACAGAAAACACTGGAACTTGCGTATCCTCTCTGAAGGCCTAATAAAAAAATTAGCATTTCAAGATCCACACAGATGATCCAGTTATGGTCTGTGTATTTTAGTAACTTCAAAATTTTTTTAATGTCTTCATATGTTCTCCTTAACTGGACTGAATTCCCATTGTGTAGTAAAACACACTTAAGACTTCTGCTTGAACAGTCGATAAATAAACGCCACTCATTCGAGCGACATTTTGTAAATCTCTTTTCAGTTACTAAACCTGACACATTGTTACAATAAGCAAACCCAAACTCGTGTTTAAAATATTGAGCGAAATTACTTTCCCTAGTATGACAAAAACTTATCTTCGACTTTTGCTCGAATGGGTTTTTTCATGTAATCTTGCATCTCATACAAAATAATCCATTTCCGACAGAATAAAACGATGCGGTTCAGAGTTAGGAATTAACTCTTCATCATTCAGGTCTTGCTCTTAAAGAACGTCTAGCTTAGCCTGATCGTCCTTATCCTCTAGTGAAGAAATCTCTTCGTAAACTGGTACAGGTACTTCATCAAATAACGTGAGAAATATTGAAACGAATAATGTACGAGTAATTGATACGTAAAATGTGCCAAATACAAATAGTATTATGTACGAACGAAAGATTAAATAATATTAATTGCGATTTTCAAAGAAAATTCATTAAACCTTAATACGGTGACTTGATGAGTTAATGGTAATTACCTCAATGGGGGGTATTTTTTCCGACGCGAGAGCAGGCCACATAGAGCTGCCCATGTGAGAAGCATGGATTCTCCAAATTTAATCCGCACACTTGCAACGATTGTCCTTGTGCTTTATTGATAGTCATTGCGAAAGAGAGTCGTACCGGGATCTGCAAACGTTTGATTTCGAATGGCATATCTGCCGGGATCATTTGGATACGTGGCAACAATACATCTTCACCTTTGAATTTTCCAGTCAAAATTGTTGCCTCGATAACATTGTTCATAATTTTCTTGACTAAGAGTCTGGTTCCGTTGCAAAGTCGTGGTGGATTTATGTTTCGAAGAAGAATGATGGGTACACCAATTTTCAATGTAAAAACGTGCGGTGGCATGCCTGTCAAATCAAGCGAATTCAAGAATTCAGTTGGATAGTTGACAACTTCGTCTTGATTAACCACATTGTCGTTTCGCCGGGTACTCCATTCTGAATGGTGAAGTTGATGGTATTGACATCGATGTTTTTGGCCGCGAATATAGCATGCGTACTGGGCCACTCATGATTTTTGTAGTTCTGTGCAATGTTTGGGACAACTTTTTGCACCAACTCGTCTATGCTTTCTGTGATCTTACAGAAATTTGCTGGCAAGATGATACATTGCGTAGATTCATCAATTTGCATTCGCCCATTTCGAATATCCATTAATTGTTTTTCAAAATTTCCAATTGGAATGACAGTGGAGCCATCTGTCGAAAATTGTTCGTACCAACTTAGAAACCTTCGTGGGCTCATGCACAACAACTTTGCCGAAGATCATCACATGATCAAATGCATAGTTTGCGATTTTATAAAGGATACAGACAAACATTCATTTATATCTATATATATATATATATATTTTATAATGCAACATGCACATACATACATAACGTAATAATGAAATGACAGCAATGTATTTTAGCGTGTATTTTATTTTGCAACATAGGATGTGAAATATAGTAGTTGAACAAAATTTAAAAACTAATTTAACAAATTTTCAAAAATGTCACCATTGACGGCCAGACAGTATCCTAAGCGATTGTAGAATTCATTTATTGTATTTTGTACCTGCTCTGGAGTTATTTCTCTTGCAGCAACTCGTATTCTATTTTTTAATTGGTCAACATTGTTTAGAGGTTCTCCATGAAAAACTTTATTTCTGATACATGACCAAAGAAAGAAATCGTTTGGAGACAGGTCTGGTGACCTTGCGGACCATTCTACTTCTCCTCCACGGCCTATCCAACGGTTTGGAAACCTTTGGTTGAAAAATGTTCTAACCATATGAGAATTATGTGCCGGCGCGCCATCATGCTGGTACCAAATCTCACCATCAATATTTAAAGCGTGGAGGGCTGGCATAACTCTGTACTCAAGCAATTCTAAATATTTTTCTCCTGTAAGAGACCCTCAATAAAAAACGGTCCTACAATATGGTGTCCAATCAACCCAGTACAAACATTGACTTTCTGTGGCCGCTGAGTCCTTGTAATATGATATCTATGCAAATTTTGTCTACTCCAGTAGCGGCAGTTCTGTGAATTTACCTCACCATTTACATAAAATGTTGCTTCATCTGTAAAGCAAATTCTGCGTAGTAAAGTATCATCATTATGAAGCTTATCCAACATGATTTCACAAAAGTTACTTCTTCTTTCTGCATCATTCGCAATTAGTTCCTGATGGTTTTGAAAATGATACGACTTAAAATGTTCTCGTTTTAATAGTTTATGCACGGAAGATTTGCTTACATTTGTAGTTTGTGCTAAAGCTCTTGTGGAGAGCATATTATTATTTTCGATTGTTTGTAGAATTTCATCTCTTTTGGCGTCAGTAATAACATATCTTGGCCTATTCTTTTTTTTATGATTAGGAACGATGCATCCATTATTTTTATACTTCTGTACTAACCTACTTATTGTAGTTGGACTCGGTCTTGGACGGTCAGGATATGTAATTTGAAACAAATCTGCTACTCTCCTCAAACTCATATTCGAGTTATACCAGTTCACTAATAACAGTTTTTCTTCTACACTATACATACCTCAAAAATAGAGTAACTTATTTTGACATCCTATGTTGCAAAATAAAATACACGCTAAAATACATTGCTGTCATTTCAATATTACGTTACTCTAGCAACTAGTGTATGTATGTGCATGTTGCATTATAAAATATATTCACGGTATATATAGGGAAAAACCTGACGTGATACGGAGAAGTAAATTTCAAATTTAAAATCACTATGTCGAAATTATTTAAAACGGTCAGATTACAATCAGCAGAATAAGAAATTGAATTGTAGACCTGTGTTATCCCAACGAATTATCATTAATTTCAGAGACTGAGCATTCACTATTTACATTTGCCAACGCTTAGAGCTATTCAGTTAAGCACATATGTATGTAGTACGTGAAGTTCTCTGCAAATACTGAATTAACGATCTGCAATGCTCAGCACATTTAAATTTTCTTTTATATTGTTATTTCCCTTCAATTAATGTCGACACTTTAATAAATCTCAACAATTAAATTTACATCTAATTAAAAGTAAAGTTTGTAGAGTATCCATTAATCAAAACCTACGTTAGTAAGTAATCGTTATAATGTTAAACTAGGCGTAGATTTGACTGGATGTATTTACACGTATCTACCTACACTGGAAGCTTTATTTAATATTAGGGTAATATTTCACTTTCTGACCATTGAGCAAGTGTTGAAAATATATTTATTTGCAATATAATACAGCGTGTTTCAAAAAGAAAATGCGTATTACAAAGTTTTATTTTGTCCAAGCTATCGATCGCTGCGCCTCGGCTCGGCTATTGGAGAAACGAATACATAGTCTAGTTTATTTAAGAGCTGCTAGATGTCGGTTGTCTTGTGTTTTTCTTATTATCCCTCATATGTTTAAAATGGCTACTTTGCAGTAGAAATCATTTTGTGTTCTCGAGTTTGCGAAGTGCAGTTTTGTGATTACAGTGCAAAGACGTTTCAGGTTGAGCTGCCAAATTGATCATCCAAATGGGTGGAACATTCGCAGATGGTATCGACAGTTTGTAGATACAGGATGTGTATGTAAAGGAAAGAGTCTTGGCCGCACTCGTGTTTCTGAAGAAAATGTTGCAGGAATTCAAACTGCTTTCCAACGTAATCCTTGAAAATCAACTCTTCGTGACAGTTGGAAGTTACAACTGTCTACAACAACGATTTGGCGTGTTTTGAGACGTCAGTTGATTATGAAGCCGCACAAGTTACACTTGTTACAAGCTCTGCGTCCTGATGACAAACGGAAACGTGTAGCATTTTGTAACGACATTCACGATGCTACTGACAATGATAACACTTTCACACAACAAAATCATTCATTGTGTTCGGTGATGAAGCGACCTTCCATGTTAGTAGTCTGGTAAACAAACATAATGTTCGAATTTGGGGTCTACAGAACCCACGTGCAGGCATTGAACATGTACGAGATTCGCCTAAAATCAATGTGTTTTGTGCGATATCACGATCATCTGTTTATGACACCTTCTTCTTTGATGGAAACACGGTTAACGGTCAGTAGTATCTCGCTATGTTACAAAACTGGTTATTTCCAAGGCTGCACGAACACAACTTCATTTTTCAACTCCCTCACTGGAGTCGCCAAGTGCGTGAATATCTGAATGAAACTCCACTGCCGCACTGAAACTGTTTCAGTGCCGTACTTGAGCCCTGAAGATGTTCCATACAAATGGGTACGAAACGTAGGCAGATATGCAAGTGACGCGGTTTCAGCCCGGAAGCCGAGAAGCAGATAGTATTTTTGCTATGTATTTAAGAAAATATTCGTTTTAATTATAAAAACTATATATTTAAAGCCACAGCAATTTTAAAACTTAATTGCCACGTGTCATTGGCTGTAAACAGAGGAAATAAGAGATCATCTAAAATATATATTCAATCTAGAAATTGTAGGTTAATATTGTTGGAGACTGTGGTTAATTGAAATGGTCAAAAGAAAGCAAAAAAACTCTTACCACATCAATTTTTGTACTCTTGTATACGTATTTCGATAACTAAGTTGATATCAGCAGATGATTAGTCACAAGGTGGCGCTTGAATTGGCGGTAATGCTTAAACAGAAAAATTCCCATTAATGATTAATAATCTGCCGATAATGACAACTTAGTTGTGCAAATATGTATATAAAGTACAAATATCTATGTAAAGGGTTTTCCAATAGGGATTTGACAACTTTTAATTCAATTTGTGAACACACCCTTTCACTAATCATCGAACTGTCACTGTCAATTTATTCAGTAAACTTAACATTTTCATCATGGTAAAGTACACGAACGAACAACGTCTGCAAATTATAAAAATTTACTACAGAAATTCAGAGTCGGTGACCGCTACTTTAAGGGCGTTAACTCCGATTTTCGGTCGTAATTCTCGCCCTAGTAGACAGGCAGTAACAAGTTTAGTGCAAAAATTTGAGTCTACATATTCGTTGTGTGATGTTGCCGTGCCAGTGAGACAACGGGTTGGTCGAAGTGTCGAAAATATCGCTGCCGTTGAAACGTCCGTAGCAAATGATCCAAATCAGTCAATTCCACAGCGTTCTCAAGAGTTGGGCATCGCCCAAACCACTTTATGGCGAATTTTGCGTAAGGATCTTGGTTTACACCCATACAAGATCAAGCTGACTCAAGAATTGAAGCCGATGGACCATTCGAAGCGACGTACGTTCTCCGATTGGGCTCTGGGAAAGATGCGCCAAGATGATCAATTTCATCGCAAAAGCATTTTCAGTGACGAAGGTCATTTTTGGTTCAATGGGTTCGTCAATAAGCAAAATATGCGTTATTGGTCGGGTGAAAATCCACATGTGCTTCATGAAACACCACTTCATCCACAAAAAATAACTGTTTGGTGCGGTTTGCATGCCGGCGGCGTCACAGGACCATACTTTTTCGTCGACGATAATGATCTTCACGTTACTGTGAATGGTAATCGTTATCGCGCCGATTATTTTTGGCCCGAATTGGAAGATATGGACTTGGACAACATGTGATTTCAGCAGGACGGTGCCACAAGTCACAGAGCACACGTTACAATCGATTTATTGAAGAGTAAGTTTGATGAGCGTGTTATCTCAAGAAATGGACCAGTCGATTGGCCGCCTCGTTCGTGCGATTTAACGCCTCTAGCCTTTTTTCTTTGGGACTACGTCAAGTCATTGGTCTATGCCAACAAGCCGACAACGTTGGAACAGCTCAGAGCCAACATTGAACGCGAAATAGCAGCCGTTTCGGCCGAATTGTGTGGCCGAGTCATCGAAAATTGGGTCCAAGGAATGGACCGCTGCAAATGTGCCCGCGGTGGCCATATGAACGAAGTCGAGTTCCATTCATAAATATTTTGATTGTACTTGAATCCGAAAATAAAGTTTTTGAAATATCTCAAATGGTCTGCATTTTATTTTGAAAAAAAGTTGTCAAGTCCTTATTGGAAAACCCTTTAGTATATGGCTTTTTTCACTAGAAATTTTATTATAACCTAAAATAGCAATAAAATAATGTTTCAATATAATACGAATTATTACAAATATAACGCATTAGACGCGAAGTTTATTCTAAAGAACACTAACAAAAACTTAAATTAACCTCCATTTTAACTTAGCAATAAAACCAGCAAATACGAAAGGCATAAATTAAATCACATTGAAGTATGTATAAGCGGCGTCAGTAAATGAGGTATGCTTTATGAATGAAATCCGCCACATTGTAAGCCGATTAATTAATTTTATTTCCTTTGACTTTTTGCAGTAATAAGAAAGCTTACCTCCGCCAGCAGGTCCTTTTAAATTATAAAATTTAATTAACACAAACAATAGGTGCACTCTAGAGTACTAAATACACTATAATAAAATAAATACAAAAACGCTAAGTGAAAATCTTAAATTAAATCTAGTGAAAATATTATAAAAGTTTTAATAAAATTATATTCAATATTTTCATACATAACCTTATTCAATCTATCGATTGTCCTGTCGATGACATTAATATTTATTACAGAACTGACTTGTTGTCTGATGTTAACTTGCAAACAGATGTTAATAAAATTTAAGAGTGGTGCTTATGCAATAACTTAAAGCTAGACACAGGAGAGTGTTTTCTGGTGTCCTATTCTAGAAAGAATTCCAAAATTCAACCTTTTTACTCTACTAACAATGTTGGAATATCTCGTAAGTCTTCGATTAAAGACTAAGGTGTGAGCCATGACAAAAAAATTACTTTTTTTTGTCATGTCCTTCATGTGACACCTCGGCTTCGAGATATCTTGGGTTTCTAATTCGTACATGCAGATATTACAACAGTATTGACAAAACTCTCTTCCTTGCTCAGGTCATTTCTAAACTCGAATATACATCCATAGTCTGGTATTTCTTCCAAGGTGTTCAAACTAATCTCTTAGAGTGAATCCAACGGAAAGTTTTTAAGTATCTTTCCTTTAAATGCTGTGGATGACATCTTACGCGTGGAACTAATTATAAAAAGCTGCTTGAGCAACATGACATCATATCGCGCTCTAAGAAGAGAAAGACCATTAGCGCTGTATTCATTATGAATGTTATTGGTAGAGATTATTTTCCCCATGTTCATTTTTTCGTACCAAGGCTGGGATAAAGATCGAATCTGTTGATTGCTATCCCTTCAACAAGAACTAACATTTTATTAAAGACGCCAATGGTAAAGGGTGTTTCAAATTTCGCGGTTTTTTTAAAGAATAAATAAAACACATTATTCGCATTCACTTTCAAAAACCTTTTATTAGTAATTAAAGATCAGTTATGACATTTATATGCGAAAAATAATATCTGTCAAATGGCCTCCTCTTGCAGCTCCACAGACGTTCACTCTTTCGTTAAAATTTTCAATAGCATTTTGACATAATTAAGGCTCTATCTCACCAACGACACGAATAATTTCATCTTTCAAAGCAGAAATTGATTATGGATTGTTTTCATAAACCTGACTTTTCACATAACCCCAAAGAAAATAGTCTAACGGTGTTAAATTACATGATCTTGGTGGCCAATCAACATCACCGTTTCTTGAAATTACACGTCCAGGAAATTTTTCTCTCAATAAAGCAATTGATTCGTGTGCAAAGTAAGGTGTCGCGCCATCCTGTTGAAACCACATATCCTCTAGATGAATATTCATTAATTCAGGACACAAAAATTAGGTTATCATCCGACGTTATTGATCACCATTCACAGTTACAGCTTCACCAGCAGTATTTTCATACAAGTAAGGTCCAATTACACCGCCGGACCATAATGCACACCAAACAGTAACTCGTTTTGGGTGCATAGGTTTCTCATGAATAATTCGTGGATTTTCCTCACCCCCATATACGACAATTTTGTTTACTAACATAGCCACCAAGTTCAAAATGTGCCTCATCGGAAATAATTATTTTTTGAGAAAAATCAGCTAGTTGTGCATTAATGAAATTGACAAATGAACGACATTTTAAATGATATAATGGCTTCAGTTGAACCTTATATGCCTTCAAAGTTAAATCCTTGTGTAAAATACGCAATGTTGTTGATCCACCATGTCCAAGTTGTTGTGAACATCGTCTAATGGACATTTCAGAATCCTCAGCAACACTTTCACAAACCAAACCAATATTTTCTTGTGAAAGACCACTACGATTGTATTTTTCACTTTTTTGATCTTCCACGGAACCGGTCTCATGAAATTTTTTAATAATTCGATGTATGATCACAGAACACTGATTTTCATAAAATAATTCAAGAATTTGAACGCGTTGTTGCAACGTGTACGAAGCCATTTTTATAAATGTCATACATCACACTTTTTAAATGTCCACATACCTAGACAAATTCAGTGCGTCATCTATATTCTATTTATTCTTAAAAAAACCACGCAATTTGAACAGCCTTTATATTCGGCACGGAATTTCAATCTTCTTGGGATGAATTTGCCTTGACGTTTATAGATATACTTTTGAAAAAGTATTTGATGTAATGTACATATGTATAATATATGTATCAGGTCTATCGAAACGTTCTGTCCGTTTCTAGAATAAAACAAAATAATAAATTTCTCATACCTTGAAAAAACTTTATTTAATAATAAAATTTCCTTCTTGATGGCAAATTATATACCCATTTTGAAAAAATTTTTTAGTTACATTGGCTTTTTTGTCTACCTAGTGGTAGAATTCAGACTTTGATTGACCAGTAACAAGAAACAAAAGAAACATACATAGGTCGTAACATCGACACGCCCACCACCTGTCACGATAGAGTACAGTTGTGCCCCTCTTCCTCCTCACTCTTTTTTGTCGATAGCTTGCGATCTACTTTTTGGCGGTGGATCGCTGATAGAATAAGTCAAAGCACTGCTGGTGTAAGCAATCTGATGGGCATCTTAAGTTGAAGTGTGCGCTGGAGGATTGAAGATAATTGGAAAATCTGTTTGTTTTCGATTTTTTTGGAAATAAAAACCCTTAATAGTTACATATAGTCAAACTTACGTAATGAAATTGTTTTTTAAATGATTTTTAATGACTTTATTAACACAGAGAAGATGTAATATCGAAAATTATACTGCACTGCAGTAATGCTTTATATTGCAAAGTAATCAAGCGCCACACTGTAAAGAATAATTAAACCAATTTAATAAAAATGTTACATAACTCAACAAAAATGCCGTAAAATATATATTTATTACTCTTTGCGTCGCTGATGTTCGTGGCAGTGGTCCACCACTACAGGCAATAGGGAAAGACAAGACCAAAAAGCACAATAATAATGATACTTCACTCGATTTTAACTCCTCCGCCCGGTTAGAAAACCTTAATTAACGTCAGGCTAATATTATTTTCAGCTGGCACAAGAGAGGGAAGTTCAGCGCCGAAATACCCAGTAATAGTCTTCATACATGGCGAAAGCTACGAGTGGAATTCGGGAAATCCGTACGATGGCAGTGTACTAGCAAGTTACGGTGGTGTCGTTGTGGTAACCATCAATTATAGACTCGGAATATTGGGTAAGTCATTTAAATAATTATCTGGCATGCGCAAATGAAAAACTTTCCCTGAAATTATGAAATAAAGTCGCTATTCTCATTTCAACTTAAACAAATATGTGTCAGTTTTCGAAGAAGAACTAACTTATCAATGTTGCTTTAATATTAAAATTAGTGTTTATTAATTTTGCATTTGGAATTTATAATGCCCACACTAAAATAAAAAAAATTCACGCGAATAAAGATTAATCGAGGGTGGTCCCAGAAGTAACCGACCCAATAAAGAAAACACAAAAATTTTGGAAAGAAATATATTTATTTTTCATCATAATCTCCATTCAGCTCTATACACTTTTCCCAGCGATTTTCAATAAGTTCGATACCCTTTCTATAAAAAGAACTGTATTGCTCCTCAAAATAGCCATTAACTGCCAACATCACTTCTTCATCGTTGGAAAATCTTAGGCCACTGAGCAATTTTTTTTCAAGTTTGGGAACAGAAAATAATCCGAGGGGGTTAAATCTAACGAAAAGGGTGCATGAGGTAGCAATTTAAACTTTAATTCATTAATTTTGGCCATTGAAATAACGGATTTGTGAGCTGCTGCATTGTCTTGATGAAACAACACTTTCTTCTTAGCCAAATGCGGCCGTTTTTGCTTGATTTCTTCGCTCAAACGTTGCAATAAGTTCGCATAATACTCGTTGTTGAAAGTTTTTCCTTTTTCAAGATAGTCGATGAAAGTTATTCCATGCGCATTCCAAAAAAAACCGATACCATGAGCTTGCCTACAGATGAAACGGTCTTCCCCTTGTTTGGAGCCGGTTCTCCTTTTTGAGTTCATTATTTTGATTGTTCTTTTGTCTCGGGTGCATTGTGATGGACCCATGTTTCATCCATGGTTATAAAACGGTGCCAAAATTCTGCTTTGTTGCTGTGAAACTTCGGTAAACACTCAAATGAAACATCTTCGCGACACTGTTTTTTGCTCGAGTGAGACCTAACGCGGCGCACCAATCTTGCACACAGCTTTCTCATGTCAAAATTTTCAGACAATATGCGATGTATCGCACTTTGTGATATGCCTGCTATGTCTACTAGTTCGCGCGTTTTCAGTTGACGATCACCTAGTTTTGTGGATTTTATTCACCATTTCTGGAGACGATGCTCGTTTTGGCAGTTCGTACGGCCTCGTTTAATTTATGCTACCCAGTATTTCACTGTTGTAAACGAAGGAGCAGACTCACCCAGATTAAAATCCAGTTCAGCTTTTATATCGGTTGGGCTGAGGCCTTCCAAATAAAAGTATTGTATCACGTAACGATAACCAATTTTCTCCATTTTTACCAATTCACTGAAAACGTTGACTACTGATGTCTGCCAAACAAATACTAAACAACGTAGCATCATCAAACTTAAAACATATGCTTCATTGATTGTATACTTTCTAATACAGTGATATTTTTCAAACAACTACCGCCATTTCTAGGTCAGGTCGGGTACTTATGGGACCACCCTTGTATATTACTTCATATCCTTAGCATTATGTATATATATATATATATATATATTTCTGGATCTAATTTCATCTCATTTATTTCCATCTTAAGTTAATTTTAAAAGGTTTCCAACAAAATTTATTTAATTTAATAATATTTTCTTTCATATTGAGAATGTCTTTATTAGTAACAGACATATGCATACATATATGTATAACTTGCTACCCAGTAATGTGAATAAAATTTGTGATATTCTTGATAATTAGAATTTACTTTACCCTAAATTAAAGCCTGTGACGTTTTACTAAATAAATTATAGAAACTATTACAAGCTCTATGATGTGGCAAAGAAAGAGCCACACGTTAGCGTGAAAAATTATTGTTACACGTTTCAGTGTTAAAAGAAATAAAAATAGTTAATCACTTTCCACAATTGAGTTGTCATAATCAGCAGATAGTTAATCACAGTGTCGCACCTAGATCCACGGCAACACCCGCACAGAAACAAATCCGCATCAGACTTTCACCGACGAAACCCAAATACATACTTTAGAATCGTTTCACAAAATTTAAATTGTAATCAAATCTTAAAAACTAGACACTTATTTTAAAGAACACCCCTGCTTACATATGCAAACCTATTTCAAAAAGGACTATGTGGAATCGGACCACCATTAGCATTTAACTAGGTTAATTAAGTTAGACTTGTGTGTGTCGAAAATCGCGAAAATGTCATCCATACTCTTGGAAAATATTTGGCGTTTTATTTAAATTCAACTTTAAAATTATTCATGAATAAATCCGCTATAAATGGAGAAAGACGGTTACCCATTGTTGTTCTTTGTTATTGTTTATAAAATTTACTTTCACATTAGAAACAATTTTGTTACATACATGTGTACGAGGTTTGTTCAAAAGGAAAGGTGAATTTTGAAATTTCGCGCGCTGTGTACATTCGATTATCGAAATTTTTTTGTTATGTTGGTACACATGTGTTAGTCATATATTGGCATTATCAGTCAATTTGGATTAGTAGTTTGTTGTTGACAACTGAAAAGCTTAGTCACGTTTGTGTGTGTTCTTCGATTTTTGACTTTTGAAAAAAATGGATCAAAGAATATGTGTTAAATTTTGCGTTAAAAATGGAATAAAGTGCTCCAAGGCACTTGAAATGTTGACTGTGGCATTCGACGAGTCCACTTTGTCTCAAAAAAGTCTTTATAAGTAGTACAAGCGCTTTACAGAAGGCCAAGAAAATGCACGCTAAGTTCGATCAAATGTGAAGGTTTTGCTACTATTTTCTATGATTACAATGGCGTGGTGCATCATGAGTTCTTGCCAACAGGTCGTACGGTTAATAAGGAATACTACAAGGAAGTTATGCAACGTTTGCGTGAACCAATACGGCTCAAACGATCGGAATTGTGGAAAAGAAAATCATTGATTCTGCATCACGATAATGCACCAGCTCACACATCAATGCTTGTTCGTGATTTTTTTGCCAAAAATAACACCCTAATCATGCCTCAACCACTTTATTCACGAGATTTGGCTCCCTGCGACTTTTTCCTATTCCCAAAACTGAAGAGACCAATGAAAGGAAAGCGTTTTGCCACAATTGATGAGATAAAGTCAGAATCTAAGAACGAGCTGATTGCCATACCAAAAAGCGCATTTCTGAAGTGCTTCGAGGGTTGGAAGAAGCGCTGGCATAAGTGCATTATATCTGAGGGGGATTACTTTGAAGGGGACAAAATGGATATTGATGAATAAATACACACTTTTCAAAAAAAATCAAATTTCGCCTTTCCTTTTGAACAAACCTCGTATATACGTAACTATACAGTAAAAGAAGTAAACATAGACCTCTCAATATTTATCCAGTTGCGCTAAGATTTTTGAACACTTGCTTTGCAACGGGCTATACAACTCCATTCAGTACCCTTTTATTTATATTAATAAGTGACCTATGAAAAACATGGGAAAGATGTGTCATGGCTTTTCCGAAAACTCAATAATTTAAGTTGTAAAATATCAATAATATTGGGTTGGCAACTAAGTACTTTCGGTTTTTACTGATAGAGAGCGTTGCTTTATTTTTTGTATAACGTATGTTAGTGCTGTACTTTACCGTTTGTCGCGTGATACTAGTCACACTGACGTAACTTCTGAAGCAAGTAGTGCGTGATTTTTATTAAAACTATTAGTTATGGGTTAATTTTAAATGGAGTGCAGAAACGAACATTTTCGACATATTTTACTATTTTGTTTCCGTAAAGGAAAGAAAGCTGCTGCGGCTCACAAAACGATATGTGAAGTTTGTGGTGCTAATTGCTTAACAGAGCGTTCTGGAGATTTTTCCCTCAAAGATGAGCAACGTTTTGGTCGGCCTACTGAAGTTGATGATGACCAAATCAAAGTCATAATTGAAGAGGATCGTCATATAACTGTTCGAGAGGTTGCGGAGAGGCTACATGTATCGCACACAACAATTGAAAAACATTTAAAATGTCTTGGGCTAGTTAAGAAGCTTGATATTTGGGTGCCTCACGAATTGAAAGAAATTCATTTAACACAAAGAATCAACTTTTGCGATATGCACCTTAGACGAAATGAAACCGACCCTTTCTTAAAAAGAATCATCACTGGTGATGAAAAATGGGTCCTGTACAGTAACATAGTTCGAAAACGATCATGGAGCAAACACGATAAACCAGCTCACACCACATCGAAAGATGCATTGCATCGAAAAAAGATCATGCTGTCAGTTTGGTGGGATTACAAAGGTGTTGTGTTTTTTGAGCTGCTTCCAAGGAACCAAACGATCAATTCTGATGTTTACTGTCAACAATTAATAAAACTGGATGAAGCAATTAAAGAAAAACGGCCAGAATTGTCAAATCGGAAAGGTGTAGTTTTCCACCAAGATAATGCAAGGCCTCACACATCTTTGGCAACTCGTGGGAAACTATTGGAGCTTGGCTGGGAAGTGATGCCACATCCCCCATACAGCCCTGATCTAGCATCATCTGATTACCATTTATTTTGAAGTTTGCAGGATTCTTTGAATGGTAAAACTTTCACAAATGACGATGACCTCCACTCGCACCTGGTTCACTTTTTTGCTGATAAGGACCAGAAATTTTATGAGCGCGGAATCATGCAGCTGAAAGAAAGATGGCAAAAGGTCATTGAGCGAAATGGAAAATATATATATAATTGATTAAAAACTATTCTTTGTTTAAAAAAAAGTGTTTTATTTTATACTACAAAACCGAAAGTACTTAGTTGCCAACCCAATACTTAGAAGTGTTTCAGATACGATAAAGTACAGACATATTGTTTGACAGGCCGTTTTAATCTCTAATAATGGATGTTTAATAATTTTGTCTAATGATAAATGTTCAAAAAACAGGTCGATTATTTCTTTGAATCATTAACATTTTAATTAACCCTAATCAAATTTGTACACGCCGTATCGTTTAGGCAAAAGCGAACGTCTCAAAAGTACTCTATTAATTTAAATTGAGACTATGTCGCCAGATGTCGCCGTACACCGGTACCAAATTCCAATTAACTCAAATACGCCCGGTGGTGTTTCAATTACAAATGCTAAAGACGTTGAATACACCGTGTGTTTTTATTTTATGCAAATATTAATTCGCCTTTACTAATTGGTGCGTGTTTTAAACTTGCTACCGTTATAATTTCTGTATCAATTCATGAGGGAAACGTGAGATTTTCACAAGGCTCCAGTTGACATCCATCGTAATTAATTATGCCGTTTAAGTCAATGCCGCAGAGTTACCAAGTATATTAAAGTAGATTGTTAAAAACGGGAATTTTAAAGATTCGACCGAGATCAAGGGCCCGTTTTCCTAAGTGCTTTCATTTCTGTTCCCCGTGTGTTCTTTCCAGGTATTTACATAAAGAATTGGTTGTTGTCGGTGAAGGTAAATATCATTAAGGTGAAACTGGTTTCTTTCGTTCTTATCATTGACTTTTAAATGAATGTTATTTTTACTTTTTCTGGTTTTCTAATATACTTCGATGTAGACTTAACTGAAAGAATATTTACTGTTTAATCTGGCAGTGGGTGGTACTCATTCCATCTGTTTGACTTATTTGTGGTACAAAACTTGAAGACATTACAAACATTGTTCCCCAAAACAACTGTATTACTTGTTTTTTTTATCCCTGTGTCCTTTTCCTGAACGACTTCTTTTAGTGCTTGTTATTATGCTTTCCTTTAATTTAATACTCCTAATTTTACTTCGCTGTCTCTCATAATTGTTAATTTCATAGTCATGTTGGTTCTTCTAGTTTTATGTCCCTTAAGTCTTTTTTCTTATTAACACTGTCATTCACATAGTTGGTAATTTTGATGAAGCCTGTGGTTGATTAACTTAATCACTGAACGTTGATATATAACCCCTTTCCACATTAATTTTCATATTCTCTATACCTATTTCGACAACTAAGTTGTCATCATCAACAGGTAATTAAACAGTGTCGCATCTGGAAAAAACAGTGTGCGTTTTGGCTTTCAACGGTACAGACCGTGTGCGGAATTACGGGTATTTTTGCAGTAGTATTCCAGGTTCGACACTGTTTAATTAACTGCTGATGATGACAACTTAGTTGTCGAAATACGTATACATAATACACAAATTAATGTGTAAAGAGCTTATATATCAACCTTCAGTAATTAGATTCACATAGTTCAGGGTTTATAGCGTTCGCGATATAAAACAAGCCCTGTTCAGGGATACTTATACAGAAGCTAGTATATCTACGTACTAATTACAATACCAATTACTTTTATTAATTCCTATATATTTAACTCCTACAGCTTTATTATCTATTTTATTACATACTTCGCGTTAAGTAATTTTCTTTTAACATATTTGGCTTTTTAATTTTCAATATATTCAAAACTTTAAGATTTTCATTTCTCTATTTCATTTAACTCAGTTTTCATAACAATTGTCAATCTAACGTGGAACTCGAATGATTCGATTAAATTTATATATGTACATATATATATATATATATATATATATATATATATATATACACACACAGTCTGTCTCAGAGAAACCTGAACTTTTTGAAATAAAAACCAAAGCCTTTGGCTTCAATACAATACAACGTTTTGCATGGTCAATTATCGACTGAATTTTTAAGTTCATCTTTAGAAATGTCCTTCAGGATCGTTGTCGACGCCTTTTTAATGGCTTCGACTTCGGCATAACGCTGTTCTTTCATTGGCAAATGTATTTTGGAGAATAGATAGAAATCATAGGGGCAAAATTGGGCGAATACAGGAAAATCAGTGATAAGCGTCGAACGGTGCATTATCATGTAACAAACGCCAGATACCATTTTCACGGCACAAACTCTTTGTTCACTATACCTTTCAAATCATAAAAGCAAATCAACATTGTCTTCACTTTTGACTTCTCTAAACGGCTTTTTTTCGGCCTTTCTTCGCTTGGATACTTCTATTCATAGCTTTGACGCTTAGTCTCTAGATCATATTGAAAACAGTCTTATCGCCAGTTACAATGCAATACCTGAAGTTTTCATCCTTTTCGAATCTTTAATCAAGTCCGTACAATGTTGAATTCACTGAGCTTGTGTTGTACAGACCTTACACAAATGTTTCTCAGTCCCAAATGTTGTGCCAAATTCGATGAATTGAATCTTTGGAAATATTTAATTCCATTCCCACGTGTCGCAATGAAAATTTCTGCTCATTTTTTATAAATTCACACGCAAGTTCCATATTACTTTCCATAACCACAGATTTTTTTGCACCAGGCTGTTCGTCGTCATTTATGTTCGTACGACCTTCTTTAAATCGCTTATACCACTCATACACACTCAAATATAATAAATACGCATCACCATATACTTGTTTCATCAAATTACACGTTTCAGTAAACGATGTACCGAGTTTAAAACAGAACTTGATATTTGTTGTTTGTTGAAAATTCATTTTTCGACCAATGCCAAATACGCACTGTTACTTGCACTGCTTCTGCAAATGTCATGATATTTTGACATAACATTGGTGAAAGATCTACCTTATCGACGCATGTTTTTTTAATAGATGGCGCTACTAACAATTACTATTTTAAAAAGTTCGGTTTTCTCTGCGACGGACTGTGTATATCAATTTAAATTAAAAACAAAAGTATAATTATTCATAACAATATATATATATATATATATATATATATATATATATATATATATATAATACTTATCTCAATACTTAAATTATATTCTCGAGCTTTCAGTAAGCAATAATCATAAAGTACAGGTTACTGATGTTTGTTGAATAAATTTTACAGACATTTTGTCAAGTATTTACAATTTACCTCCTGTACTATGAATAGAACCACACCGTAATTATAATTTAAACTCAATAAAGAAGATTTCAGACGCAACGATGACAGAGAACAGCATTTATATACACATTATAATGTAAAATTCTGTTAGAGAGTAGAAAAGCCGTTCCTGTTTTGTTTCGCCAATTTCACAACAGTTTTCACACCACTTAGCTCGGTTGTTATCCTGTACAAAAGGCAGAACGTAAGAAGCTTACATTTTAGAAATTTCCGCCCTGCCGGAATGGATTTAAATCATTATACGGCAGCAAGTTTGTTTCCCTACAAATGTTCACGCCATTATGTCTTTTTCGCAATTATTCCCAAACCCATATATTTTGCTGTTACACAAAAAACTCACCTGAGATTTCGCTGGAACATAATCGTTTAATTATCTTCATTCTATTATTTCTTTGATTGGATTTTGTAAATAAGCAGCTTATATTTTGATATGACAACAATTTTCAAATCGTCTTTAATAATTTGAGACGATTTTTTGTGAAATATCCTATTTTTCTGGCACTCTTTTAAATTTTTATAAGCACGTTTATAGAAAATAATAATAATAATTAGTTTAAATCACAGTAATACAAATTTCAATCCAAGGATCAAATAATAAATAACAAAAATGATTCGCATTCTTGCTGTGACAATGATTTGATTTAGAATTAATGTTTTTAACTCTGAAAGGTATAAAATCACCTCTGTGGTGTGATTGCGAACACTTGGATAAAGTGCTGACACATTCTCACGAGAATGTTCTTGTACGTCTTCAATACTCCAAGAACTGTTTGGAAATTTACTACATACATTATTTACAGTGTTATTACTAGATTTGGGATATATTTCCCGCGGGCCAAGCCCGTAACAAGGCGAAACACCAGTTTCTTCTTTCTTATAACTATATTCTGAAAAAATTAAATTTAATATATAAGGTTTTCCAATAGGGATGATATGATTTGAAAGTGACATTTCGGCCATTTGTAATATGTCATGATCTGTCATTTGTTTTTCATTGTTTTCAGTAGTGTTTACAATTTCATCGTGGAGAGATATACACAAGAACAACGTTTACAAATTATTCAGTTTTATTATCAAAATAATCGTTCTCCAATTGCAACTTTTCGTGCGCTTTTGCCATTTTATGGTCATAATAATCGTCCAAGTGTGCTCGCTATTCGTCGAAAATTTTGAGGTTACATTTTCTTTACATAATTTTCAAATGCCAATAAGACAAAGAACCGCTCGAAGTAATGCAAATATTGCTGGCGTTCAGGCAAGTGTTACTGAAGACCGTAATTTGTCGATTCCAAGACGTTCTCAACAATTGCGGCTGTCTCAAACCACAAACTGGCGGATTTTGAGAAAGGATTTGGGTTTACATCCCTATAAAATTGTTCTCACTCAAGAAATGAAGCCACTGGACCACCGTAAACGTCGTGAATTTGCTGATTTTGCCTTGGAACAAATTGAAAACGATAACGATTTTTTTAAAAAAATCATCTTCTCTGATGAGGCTCACTTTCATCTAGATGGTGTGGTAAATAAACAAAACTGTCGATTCTGGTGCGAAAATCCACAAATTATTTATGAAAAACCATTATATTCACCTAAATTGACAGTTTGGTGTGGTTTTTGGTATGGTGGAATCATCGGTCCGTACTTCTTTCAAAATGACACTGGTAACACCGTTACTGTCAATGGAGAGCGGTATAGATTGATAATAACCAACTTTTTATTTCCGACATTGGAAGAAGTTGATCTTGACAACATTTGGTTCCAACAAGACGGAGCTACGTGCCACACAGCAAATGCAACAACAGAATTATTGCGAGAAAAGCTTGGAGATTCGATTATTTCAAGAAATTGCGATATTGAATGGCCTCCAAGAAGTTGTGATTTAACACCATTAGACTATTTCTTGTGGGGTTATTTGAAGTCATTGGTCTATCGAAATAAACCAGACTCTCTTCAAGCTTTACAAGTCAATATTGAACGTGCCATTCATGACATAGGACTAGATTTAGTGGAAAAAGTACATCGAATTCCTTCCTGCAGAAGAAGTCGTGGAGGCCATTTGATTGACGTTTTATTTAGAACTTAATTGTATCGATCGCACTGCACATTAAATAAAAAACTTTTGAATTTTCTTAACAATAAGTGTGTTTTTTTGTTAAAGAAATCATATCACTCTTATTGGAAAACCTTGTATATTATTAAGTAATGCATAATCTTTCAGTTGGAGGCGAAATATTAAATGTAAACGTGGCAAAATTATTTTTAACAAAAATTAAACTTTTCATAAAATCGCCGTATCCACAATCCTACTGGTCTTCTACGTAAAAAGATACCCATATATGAGCGAAAGAGGACCTAAGGGATGGAATTTAATTTGGAAAGTTTTTCGTAAGTTCAGGAACTGGGAATTAAGTTTTGACCAAATTGAACTGGACGAACTATTCGCTGACTGATTTTCATTCCTCTACCTCTTAGTTTTCCTTCTTCTTTATGTTCAATCTACTGAAACTTATTTATTACTGGTTTAGTTCTACAAACTATTTCATATATTAGATATTACATAACATGCGAATATATGTAATGTCTAATATATCAAATCGTAATTTCGCAATTATGAATTTGTCATTGCAATTTCTGCTATTAGAATAAAATACAGGGTAGACCAAAAATTACGATCGATATACCAAAGATGTAAATAAGTAAATCTAATTCTTTTAAAATAAAAAGTACAACGCATATGAATATCTGCTCAAGGAATTGTGTTAGCAAAACTGTTAATATATTATCAACTATCAAAGTGGAGATTGTAAACTTCTACATGTTTCTTATCAGTTTCCATGATAGACAGGAAAACAGAAGGACATTTAATTGTAGTATAATTTTACGGGTTTAGCTGTGTTGTCGTAGTTTCAATCGACGTTTCGTTGTCCATACTGTCAACTTCTTCAGAATCCAATATTAAATTGATTCTCTCCGCTGTTCTTCGTCCTTATAAATTTAGTTGCTTCACCGGTGCATGATCGTGGTGCTCTATTAGTCGTGATGAATTCTTGTACGCTCTGCCAGATGCTGCTAAATCGATAACCGTCCTTATGGTTGAAATTTGGATGCTTTTCTATCTCGATGACTTCTTTATATATAATTCTTCGAGGGTTGTCCTTCGTAGTGGATAATGCTTCTGATTTTTCGAAGTTTACTTTACGGGTGAAACGTCGAAACTTTGACACGGCAAAATCCGCGATGAAGTTTTTATTACAAATGACATTGGTCGTGAAACTTTATGGAAGAATATTTAAAATTTATTTCTATTATCAATTCCACAAAAGCTTTTCTTCTAACAAACTACGAGGGAGCGCTTTTATATTCGCGGAATGAACGGGTTGTATAGGGGTGAGTAGGCGCATTGGGGGCGTGGCCTGTGCAGCGACTCATGATTAGTATAAATACGAAGTTTCATTGTTATTAGACAGTTAGTCTTTGAGCTATCGTCAACCAAGTAACATAATCAGGAGTGAAAAGTGAAATATGTAAAAAATCGAATATCGTGCCGTTATGAAGTTCCTTACCAGGCAAGTAAAATCTGTCGCGACCATAATGAATGAGATGTCATTGGTTTACGGCGACTCTTGTCCAGGAAAAACCATGGTGTACAAGTGGCATAGTTTATTTAAACAAGGAAGGGAATCCCTTGAAGACGACCCGAGGCCGGGCAGGAGCAATGAGGTGACCACGCCAGCACTTATCCAAAAAGTTGAACAAATTGTACTCGAAGATGCTCGACTAAAGAAGAAACAACTCGCAGAAATGGTTGGAGTATCCGATACAACAATTTTTAAAATCCCACACGATCATCTCGGCATGTCTAAGGTCAGCGCAAGATGGGTGCAGAGAATGCTCACGCGGCCGCAAAAACAACAGCGCGTAGAATGTTCGCGTGCTTTTTTGGACCTCTGTAATGAAGACAAGGATGGTGTATTGAGTGGAATTGTTACTGGAGACGAAACTTGGGTTCATCATTATGAACTTGAGTCCAAACAAGACTCCGTGCAGTGGCATAAAAAGGGCACAGCACCTCCCAAAAATTTAAAGTATCACAATCAGCTGGGAAACTCATGGCAACGGTATTTTGGGACTCGGAAGGAACATTGTTGATTGATTATAAAGATAAAGGTGTTTCTATAACCGGAGAATATTACGCTTCAATATTAGAGCGACTAAAAGAAGCCATTAAAGAGAAAAGACGGGGAAAATTGACAAAAGGTGTTCTGCTTTTGCACGACAACGCGCCCGTCCACAAGAGCCGCGTTGCGTTAGCTGCCCTGCATAAGGTGGGCTTCGAAATTGTGAATCACCCACCCTACAACCCAGACCTGGCCCCGAGTGATTATTACCTGTTTTCGAAAATGAAAAAGGAGCTGCGGGGTAAAAAATTTATTGCCGATGATGAAGTCAAGGAGGCAGTTTCGGCGTATTTTGCAGATAAAGAGAAATCATTTTCTTATGAGGGTATAAATAAATTAATTGAAAGATGTGAAAAATGTATCCGTCTTGCAGGTGAATATATTGAAAAAGAAAAATAATTTGGTTTTTTTATTTCCACCCCTTGTCCCCCATTCCGCGAATATAAAAACGCTCCCTCGTATTTTGGCTACAAAGCTCATTACTTACATATAAATATGTGAATATAGTTCTACATATTACGACTGTAGATACGGAAAGCTCCTCAGACATTCTATATTCTCAGTTATGATTTGCTCACCGACTGATTTGGACCAAAACTCGGATTTTACCATATTAACACAAATTTCTGAAATTGCCTAAAAATACGTTAACTTATTTAAAAGACTATTTTAATTATGCATATATTACATCATTAAATCTAAAACTGTCGTTTTCTGCATATGAGAACACTTTTCCCCCACAGTGCAGTTCGGTTTACTAAAACAACTGTGGAAACATATCTTATGCTTCAAATATTTAACAAATCCTATCCAGTTTATGACTACACAAAAGCCGCTTAAGACGGTAAGTGTTTCATCACGTTTTATAAACAACTACTTACTATTTATTTTAGTTTATGTACCTATTATAAAGCGCGTGCCTATGGCGTGCATCTCACCTTCGGTTCTTTATTTATGTCAACGTATTTCCCATAATTTCCCTGATTTTTTTAAAATATAATGAGCGAGGTTCGGTCACTCTACAAATAAAATGAAGTTATCGAAACTGTGCTTGAAGAAGCTTATATTAAGATATAATAATTATTATTATGGGAACTTCAATGAAACTATTTAATTTGCGATGCAGAATATCACCGCTCCAAGACCGTATCAATACATTTTAATTAATTGAGTGCAGCGTCATTAGTTAGCGTTTGAGTGGAACATTTTAACAAGTTTGTTAACTAAATTTAAGTTTCGTAGGTAATGCAGTTATCTATACTATCTACAAAGCTTTAATTATTATATCGACGAGTTACGATCAAATTGCTGACCGTTTATGTACTACATTCGACAATTTCTGAATAAATTTCTTTATTTTCTGCTCTTCCGTATACGTTCTTTATACAACCTAATATAAAATATAAAAATTGTAACTATAAATAGTATCGTAGGCTGAAAAACTAAACTTGAAAAAGGGGGATCGCCTTATCCCGAAACGTTGTTACTAAAAATTAAATGTTTTCTTGTCTCAATAATCGACTCACAAGAAAAAAGAATAGAGTTCATAATAATAATAGTCTTTGATGTCTAACAGTATATATCCAATTGTAGGACCGAAATATATTGTAGTAAATATTGCATATCCATCAAAAATATAAATTATTCTAAAAAAAATTTAAAAATCATATAAAGGGTGTGCAATACCAGAATAATAGAAATAACAGTGTCACCAAAAACCCAATTTATGTTTGATTTACTGTTCACGAAAATCGTGATTTGATACTTTGTGTACTCAATAAGCAATCGTTTTATGACTTCTAGAATAAATCTTGGGCCACTTTTGTTTGTGATTTTCATTAATGACCTTGTTGCTGCGATCGAATGCCCAGTACTAGCGTATGCCGACGATTTGAAAATTTACCACAGCATTGCCTCAATTGATGATGTTCGACTTTTGCAGGAGGCTTTGACTTTTATCTCTGTCTGGTGTACCAACAATAATCTGTCCCTAAATATTGAAAAATGTTATTCAGTCTCTTATACATGAAAATTGAATAGGATTGAGTACCTATATCATATTGATAACGTGTTAGTTTCGCATGTGGATTCTATAAGGGATTTGGGTGTTGTTTTCGATTGCAGGCTGTCCTTTTCTGACCATGTTTCGGCTATGTTCACGAATCCACACAAGGTTCTTGGCCTTATCATGCGGACTTGCAGGAGCTTTACAAACACGGGATGCATATCCTCTTTATTTCGTGCGTTAGTGCGTAGTAAGCTGGAGTATGCTGCAGTGGTGTGGTACCCTATTTACGATAATCAAATTGATGCCGTGGAACGAGTGCAGAGAAAGTTTTTGAAATACTTGTCATTCAGAGAAAATGTTTTTTTTCTGGGACACGACACTGACTATGGGGAACTTCTACTTAGTCATGGCTTTGAGTCCTTGGCAAAACGGAGGCGGAGTGTCGGTACTACGTTTATGTCTGGCTTGATTTCGGGGAGAATTGATGCGCCAGAGCTGTTGGCTGGCGTAGGTTTTTCGGTTTCATGCCCAGAATCGAAGTTCGGTGATCCTTTGGCAATGGGAACACCAAGAACCAACATTCTGTTTAGGGCTCCTTTTACACACGCGGCTAGGAATTTCAATCAACTGCATCGTCGTGGTGTTTGATTGGATTTAATTTGATTTATTTATTTATTTAACTTACATTCAGTGCTATTATTTTGTTATTCATTTTTTTTGTGTTTTTGATTTTTTTTTTATATGTATTATCAATGTAATTGTAATTTTTGCTTTGTATACCCTATAGGAGTACTCTGTTAGGTGGTTAATAAATATTATTATTATAAATACAATCCCAACTGGAACAACCGTCCATTACAGAGCCATATACCAACTGTGAGTAACGACGTCGGAAACGTAATCAGAGCTGTAGTAAAAGATAAACAGCTGCGGTTATGGGTCGACTAAACAAAAGATCGAAAAAAATATTCTACTTCGAATTATATAGCGCGTCTTCTAGATCATGTTAAAGTGACATTTCTCATTGTATTAGCTAGCAAAAGATTCGAAATGTACACCGGCGAAGCAATTATGAAGGTAGCGCTGGATATGCTAGAAAAAGTTCAACTTTCAACTGACAAACTGCTGTGAGTGACGGTGCAGTGACAGTGTGTAGCACAAAGTATTCTTCAATGTTATATAGAAGTGTGTGCATTAATTTCAAATACGAAAAGGGTGTTTTTGAAATCTTCCAAACGAATTCGGGAATGCTACAGAAGGTGCCTTAATATTCCTGAGCAACCAGAGGCAATTCTCGCACGTTGGGGAACATGGTTGAAAAGGTTTTTCTATTATTACGAGAATTTCCAACAAATAAAATCTGTGGTTCTACGATTCAAACCTAACAAAGCTTGAGCAATTAAAGAAAGCTAAAAAAGGTTTGAAAATACTTCCGTTGAAATCGATTGAAAACAAATTTACGACAATTATATAGATTTATTTGTCTCAATAGAAAACTTCAAAACGCGGAGTTGTCGCTAGTGGAGTCAATGCAAATTGTGAACGATATATACTCACTGCTATGTGCTACAAGTGACGAAGAATACACTATGTGTTGCAGAAATGCTCGAGAGTGTTATAAACAAGGATTTCGATTTTACCAAATTAAGACGAATTTGCGATGGTGTGTATATAAATCCACTCTTTCTTTCTAAAGAGTATTTTAATTGACCGTGGATTTCGAGCGGTCATTCTCCAAATATAAAAACATATTTTCAGAACAACATACGTTGCTCTCCGAGACAAATGTGGAAACTTACGTCATGCTGCAGACATTTTGTCGGTCTTATCTATTTTGAGCTACGCAACAACAGCTGTGAATAATGTAAGTGCGTTATTTACAAAACAAAACGTAAGTGATATAAATAATGCATACGCAACAACAGCTGTGAGTAATGTAAATGCGTTATTTATAAAACAAAACACACATGATATAAACAATGTACGGAGCGTAAGGTCACTCGCCTTGTTACAATCCTGACCCGCGAGAGAAATATCCCAACTCTTGTAGTAATGTACAGATAAAACTTTCTTTAAATAAAAGTCTATGACAATCAATATTTTCGAACGAAGAAATTTTTTATTGGAAATATTCATTTGTCAGAAAAAGTGTCTGAGTTAAAAATTAAAAAAACTTTTTTAAAAACGATGAACAAGAGTCACTAGAAAATATCAGTTCATGCTTGTATCTAGGCGAAAATATAAAATACTTATTGTATCGATACATTATTAATAGAAACTTGTATATAAAAAAATTTCAGAGGATTCGTTCAATGTTCTAATTTATACGCTCAAATAGAGTTGGTAAGGACGAATTAATTCTAGTAATATGTATAGATTACAGAAGGACCCTGCCATAAAACGTAATCGAAAGGTCATTTAAAAGCGTATTTTTTGCCACCAGTCGAAAAGAAATAGAAAATGTCTTTACCGACTGAATGCGATAATGACACTGCAAATGGTTTTGTCAATAACAGCAAGGCGACTAGATTCACTACTGCAAGTTCTGTCGCCCGTTATTTACGCATGACTTATGGATTGGTAAAAAATATATTAATGGTCACAGTTATTTTATTATACAGGAGTGAATATAAAAATCACACTTTTACACTCGACAAATGCATTTCTCAGACAAATACATTATTAATTTTATTACTGAATTCTAGCGAGCATATTTATCAGGACTCTGACGTCCTGTGTAGAAAGTAGAAAATCGTGATAAGGACAACAATATATCTAGAAGCAACGCTCACATATAAAAGGAATGAAAGATGGGAAACAACTAGTGAAAGGAAGTAAGTACGTAGGAATGTCTTCGAAGCTTCCAAAAACCAGAAAGGTAGGAGGAACAACACAAGTAAGATTGTGTCAAATAATACTAAAGCCTATAATATTTATGCGTACAGACGTGGACAATGGCAATGAAGGAGGAAAGAATTGGAAATTCAGAACGTAAAATATAAGCAAGCATTTTTGGAGGAATTAGGGTGCGAAATGAATTCAGAAGAACAAATGACGAAATAAAGGAAAAATACAAAACACCAGTCATTGTTCAAGTGGTAAAAATGCAAAGAGCTAAATGGCTGGGACACATAGTGCAGATACCACACAAAAGATGTAGATAGAAGGAGGGGAGAAGGAAATAGAAAAAGAAAGTAAACGAAGAAAAAATGATTGGAAAAAGGACTATCTGAGAGAAGTAGAAATCAGGGACTGGAAGAAGGACGTGCTAGACTGAATAAAAAGGGGTAAAAGATCTCGAAGAAGAGATATATCCCAGGTGAGCTTCTTCTGATACGATTAAATGGGGAAAGGATTGCAGTTTTACGAATTCGATTTTCGGAAAAAATATATGACTAAATAGAAATCTTGCGGACATAATTTTTCTCGTTTAATAATACAGTCTAACCATATTTTTATTTAAGTTGGCACTAACTTGTATTTTGCCAAATGAAAACTATAGTCGATCATGACTTACTACGATGATTCTAATGATATACTACTTGACGTACTTATTTTTATAAATAAATAAATTTTAGACATTTTTTTCTTTTAATTTTCGAACTGCTCAACTAGTATACTAGTACGCTAGAGAAAAATTAATAGATGCAAATGACAAGTATTGACAGATGCAAATCATTTGATTTCAAATTAATACTCATTGCGGTATAGTAAACTTAATTAACTGATGTCAACTTGACTTGATGAAAATCCATAACAAAGTTAAACACAGAAACTCGGGTAATTTTGATAGAGCCTGTGGTTGATTAACTTAATCACTGAAGGTTGATATACAACCCCTTTCCACATTAATTTTCGTATTCCGTATACGTATTTCGACAATTAAGTTGTCATCATCAACAGATAATTAAACAGTATCGCATCTGGAAAACTACGACCAAATATCCGTACGAAACAAATTTCACACACAATCTGTACCGTTGAAAGCCAACACGCACACTGTGTAGAGTGTTTAAATTATCCAAAACGAAAATACAGTATGCGTTTTGGCTTTCGACGGTACGGATCGTGTGCGGAATTTGTTTCGTACAGGTATTTTCCGGTAGTTTTCCAAGTGCGACATTGTTTAATTATCTGCTGATGATGACAACTTAGTTGTCGAAATACGTATACAGAATACGAAAATTAATGTGGAAAAGGGTTATATATCAATCTTCGGTGATTAAAAAAAAAACTCAGTTGTGATTTTCACAAAATATATTTATTGAAACAGTGTAACAATTGTTCCGTCAACACTATGACTTCTTCAGACTCAAATGCAAATCTAATTTACTACCGAAATAGAGAGTGAAGTACACAATGGACTAATATGAAAAATCATATATCACTGTGAAATGCCAAAAGGAGCAAAAGGGTAAAATTAACCCGTAACAAATTTTACCGTGGCCCCATGGTCGACGAACGCTGCACTTACATCGTTTCTAATAGCATGTGCTACTATATTTATATTAACGATATTTTTGCAAAGAAATGTCCAAAAAGGGTTAAAATGTAATAAAAATAATAACATACAAAATCCTCTGGCTAAACTTCACAGAAAACCCCTGTACAAACGAATAGAATTTTCTGTTCAGATTATGCAGAATAATATTCTCCTTAAACGGTTCTTCATGTTCCTGCACTAGTAATAAAGTATGCGAAGTTAGATTCTTAAAATACAACATTATTCCCAGTATGAAGGTACTTCTCCCGCAATATCAAAGATTTCATATTCTCCAAAGATTATTCCAAGCTGAAGCGAGCAAATAGCTAAACGTGTTCCAAATGATTTGACCGCAGAAAACGTATAATAACGGAAACTTTAAACACATACGATCCGATATTACAATTCAGCCACATTTATTGCGAGATGGCAGGCAACTTCGAGGCAACTTATGATGTGTGTAGCTATTAGTTTCGTTTTAGGTGATATACATCCTACCGTCTGTAAACTTCTAAATTACTGAAGTTTGTTGCAAGTTACATCGCGATCAGGCTTCGTACACGTAGTGAATATACGTACATATTTATAAGGAGATAATAATATTATAAAATCAATTTATGTACATATGTATGTATGTAGATGGAGCGAGAAAAAGAATAAAAAAATAGAGACTGTTGAACGCGTGTTTCGCCTTGGTAGTTATTATGAATAAAACACAAAGTGAATGGAATAGTTAAAATATATATTATCTAACATATTCATAAATGCTGCATAAATATTCAGGATATCGAGTTCGAAAAGGCGGTATTTTCCAACGCCGATAACTTACTACAACGCTACAATAACAAAGTTGCACAATAATAAGTGAGAATGTTTATTTCTTGTGGAAATATTGCGCAATATTACACAGGTATAGCATCATCCTCGGCTGTTCCTATATACAAAATGAAAAGTTTTAATAAGCAGGTAAATAAATTCGAAGCAGTTGCTCGATTCTAATAAGGGAGACCTACGTTACATTACATTACATTATGTTATACCTCCAGTTCTCGTAACGACAGAGATACGAAGTTTCTATTACAAGCATCAATCGCTAAAGGTTGATATATAACTACTTTCCACAGTAATTTTCGTGTTCTGTGTACGTATTTCGATAACTAAATTGTCATTATCGACAGACAATTAAACAGCGTCGCACCTGGAAAACTACGCCAAAAATACCCGTACGAAAAACAAATTCCGCACACGATCTGTACCGTTGAAAGCAAAAACGCACACTGTGTGTTTTTGATCGGCGACTACTATCTACTTAAGTAAATGTTGTTTCCAATCGTCGGACCGTACTACAAATCGTATTTGCGCTAAGAAGTTACTAATTTACAGTAGATAAAGCCCTGGTTCTTTCCGCTGAATTGCCACCGTAAAAACATTTAATTATAGAAATTTTTCTTTCAGCATGTAATAGCATTTTTAATATAGATAACAACATCTATTCCAGACGACCGCTGTTTAAAAACTAATCGGCATTGATATTTTCATAAAAATGAAAAGTTTTGAATTTCGACTTCATAATACGTGAAACAATAGTTTTCAACTAGCAGATTATGAATATTCTACTTTTTAAAGCAAAATCAGTCAAACTTTGGAGATAATATATCCACACGTTTAAAAGTTGAATTTTGCTACGATTTTTTAAATTTCTTACCCTCTCAGGGTTAAATCACAAGAGTTACATAAATTTTGACTTTAGAATCGTTCTTAGGACCTTCCAAAATATCAGTATACAAGCAATCGTTAACTTACGATGAATTTTGAAAAATCCCAACTTTTGCAAAAATGCTAATTTTTGGAAAAATTGAAATTTTCACCAGAATGGAAAGTTTTGAATTTCGGCTCCATAATACGTGAAACAATAGTTTTCGACTAGAAGATTATGAATTTTCTACTTTTTAAAGCAAAATCAGTCAAACTTTGGAGATAATATATCCACACGTTTAAAAGTTGAATTTTGCTACAATTTTTTAAATTTCTTACCCTCTCAGGGTTAAATCACAAGAGTTACATCAATTTTGACTTTAGAATCGTTCTTAGGACCTTCCAAAATATCAGTGTACAAGCAGCCTTTAACTTACGATGAATTTTGAAAAATGCCAACTTTTACAAAAATGCTAATTTTTGGAAAAATTGAAATTTTCATCAAAATGGAAAGTTTTGAATTTCGGCTTCATAGTACGTGAAACAATACTTTTCGACTAGAAGAATATCGACAAGAAATGATACGAACTGCGCTGGCGCTAAGGATCGTTTGCTTGTGTAAATCATAGAGGTGACATAGCTTTCAATATGTTAGAAAAAGGTGTTACTTTCCTATATACTGTGGCTATACTTAATGCATTATGGTAAACTAAGATGTAGTTTACAACACAATCGCCCAAAAAAAGGAATGTGAATATATTTTAGCTTTTGCTTTGAAATTACAAAGTTAGTTTTCATTACAATATCTACACTGCCTTTTCTATTGTTGTGAAGATTTCATTCTAATTCTCAAGAAGAATTACTACAAAACTTAAAAATATCTACAATCTATATACACTCTCTTCTTCTAATGGTACATTAGGAAAAGGTCTGGGTACCACAAGTTATGTTCATGTGGAATATAAGACTGGTTGAACCAACTGTGACATAAAATGAGCCAAAACAGCAGTTTTGAGATTGATATTGTAAAACAGATATTACTGATTTCTTTCTCAAAAAGAAAATAGCTTACCCAGTTGTAGAATCTGTAAATAGGCCAATCCAATTATTTCCACCAATTACACAGGCCAACCATGAAAAACCTTTTTTTAAATTTGGCACCGCATTATGTTTTTTGATGTGCTGAATCTGAAATACCACAGGACGTAAAGTTTCCTCGCATGTTTACTTTACGTTGTTTATGCATTGTAAGCGTATAATAATACCTTGATCTCTACACCTAATTAGTAGTAAATGCTCAAAGTGCACTTTTGAGTATCTGCGTGATTGAGACAAAGAAAATCACGAAGGCATATACTTTCTAATCTACAGTTGCATTTTTTACACTCGCATTTAAATTTTTTCCGTGACAATCTTGGAGCTGTACGTGAGGAACAAGGGGAGCGTTTCCAACAAGATACAAAGGAGATGGAGAAACGGTATCAGAGTCGTTGGAATGTCAATATGATGGGAGGTGACTGTTGAACTATCCTACGAGCAACTCCAGAAGCATCTTATGAAAGGGAAAGCTACACTCGAACTTTTATCGTGAAGAAGTTGAGGAAATACAAAACTTTAGATTAATAAGTAAAAAACTGTTCACATTCAAACATACACTACCATTGTAATAATAAAATGTTAAATTTTTCAATATACTCTGATAATAAATTACGTACCTGTAAATCTTAACTATATATTTTAATACTATCATA
Organism: Dermolepida albohirtum; assembly: GCA_031893035.1. Taxonomy (NCBI): domain Eukaryota; kingdom Metazoa; phylum Arthropoda; class Insecta; order Coleoptera; family Scarabaeidae; genus Dermolepida; species Dermolepida albohirtum. The sequence continues at coordinate 126,884 of JAVIWB010001955.1, read as the reverse complement.
GCCAACAAAAGACAAAGATTGCCAAAAATTGGTGCATGGTAGAAAAAACACTGATTGAAAATTTGGATTCAGCACACCAAAATACATAACAAACAGGTTGAACTTTGAAAAAAGCTTTTAAGAAATATTAGTGGTTCGCCTGTGTTATCTTTCAGTCCGACACAGGTTCTGAATCTGGTCTGGTCTGCTTATCACAAACTATTATTAATTATTAACTAAAAATAATTGTAACACAAAAGCAAGTTTCAATAATTTCCACATTCAATTTATTTACATACTTTTACATACAATTTTACATTTTTACAATTTACAATTTTACATACTTTTTACATACAATTTATTTACATACTTTAGATACCAATATACTCGTACATATGTTACATAAAGTCACCAATGCTTTAATAATTTTGGCTCCTAAAACTTTGCAGTACACCTAGGGTTAATAATATACTATATTTATACAATATTTATGAAAAAATTTAAATCGCTTACATTTTTAAGCATAAAATGAAACTTATTTAACCTTAAATTACATTTAACTAATAGTTTAAAACAATATTTACCAGAAGTTAGCATATCTAGTGGGTGAAATTAATAATGTTAGAGAAGCATATTGATCTGAAACACGTTACCATTACAAATATCTTCAATTCCAACACGAATGTTAATCACTGTCGTAAATAATTGTATCTGTACTTTTTGCGGGTACTAATCAACTTATCCTGTCTCAATTTATCCAGGCATAGTGAGACATATCACCTAATCACTCTGATAACGTGACAGAGTTGTAATCGACCGATAAGTTTTATCACCGGGTGAAATGGATGACTCAAAATTCAGGAGGTTTAAATCGCAGTTTAAAGTGATAGATTATGAACGTGACATGGACGACTGACGAGCTGCAATTTACATTTCAACAAAATCTAGATAGATACGTTGTACCTTAACTTCAATGGAGGACACAAATCCGACACAAAACGAGGTGATGGAAGTAGCGTGTAGACATATAGGGAGACATTATTTTTTTCGTATTCCGATTATTCCGGTATCTAAAATATTTTTGTTAGTTAAATTGCATCAGTTGCGAAAACCTTTATTTTTGAATAACGTATAATGAGGTATTAACTACAAAAACGGTTTGTAATTTAATTTTAACTACATTTCAGACATAATTGTTTGTATATATGCCAAAAGAAGTAAAGCGTTGTCCATAGGTAGTATGATATGTACTATTAGGTATATGGAGATTAAGATTAAAAAATTTGAGAAAACTCAGAGTTTTCAAGAGCATATACATACATATGTACACACTAGGATTATTATAGTCTTTTAAAATTTTACATTTCTCAGGGTCCATAGGTTCTTTTGAATAAAAACCTAGAATCCAATAGACTACTGCACTGAAACAGTTTCAGTGCAGTAGTTCAGACCTGAAAATATCCCCTACAAATGGGTACGAAACGTCGACAGCTATACAAGTGACGCGGTTCCAGCGCGGAAGCCTAGAAGCAGATAGAGTTTTTAGAAAATTACGTGAATTTTATGGTTTACATAACCGTCCATCTGAAAGCACTATTGTATTATTATAAAATTTCAAGAGACCGGTTCTGTGGAAGATCAAAAAAGTGAAAAATACAGTCGTAGTGGTCGTTCACAAGAAAATATTGGTTTGGTTCGTGAAAGTGTTGCTGAAGATCCTGAAATGTCCACTAGACGACGTTCACAACATCTTGGGCTTAGTGGATCAAGGATTTAGCTGTGAGAGCATATAAGGTTCAAATAACACAGAAACTGAAGCCATTAGATCATTTAAAACGTCGTTCATTTGCCAATTTCGTCAATGAACAACCAGCTGATTTTTCTCAAAAAATAATATTTTCTCATGAGGCACGTTTTGAACTTGGTGGCTATATTAATAAACAAAATTACCGTATCTGGGGTGAGGAAAATCCACGAATTATTCATGAGAAACCTATGCATCCTGAACGAGTTACTGTTTAGTGTGCATTATGGTCAGGTGTTGTAATTGGACCTTACTTCTTTGAAAATGCTGCTGGTGAAGCTGTAACTCTCAATAGCGATCGATATCGTCGGATGATAACCGAATTTTTGTGGCCTGAATTAATGAATATTGATCTAGAGGATATGTGGTTTCAACAGGATGGCGGTACACCTCACTTTGCACACGAATCAATTGATTTATTGATAGAAAAATTTCCTGGACGTGCAATCTCAAAAAACGGTGATGTTAATTGGCCACCAAGATCATGTGATTTGACACCGTTAGACTATTTTCTTTGGGGTTATTTGTGAAAAGTCAGGTTTATAAAAGCAATGCACAATCAATTCCTGCTTAGAAAGATGAAATTATTAGTGTCATTGGTGAGATAGAGCCTCAATTATATCAAAATGTCATTGAAAATTTTAAGAAAAAGTGAACGCCTGTCCAGCTGTAAGAGGTGGCCATTTGGCTGATATTATTTTTCGCATATAAATGTCATAACTGATACTTCAATTACCAATAAAAGGTTTTTGAAAGTGAATGCAAATTAAGTGTTTTATTTATTCTTTAAATAAAACGCGAAATTTGAACCACTCTTTAGTTACCTGGATATACCAGAAAACATAATAGCAACGGCATTTTACATTCGCAACAATAAATACAGCGAAACCTAAAAAAAACGCTTTACATAGAACAATTTAAAGTTCTTTCGTAATTTAATTTCGAGTCTACCAAGAACATAATTTTAAACAACGTTATACGTGTAGCAAACGATAAAATAAATATAAGCACTCCAAGCAACAGCAATAACCCTATGGGAAATTACAGCAATAGATTCTAAAATGCACACTTCTGTGTGTACTTGCAAATAAAACTATAATATTATTGTATATAAATGTTATGACACTAGCAGTGCAAACTTTTAACTTGACAAATTAAATTTTTCTGAAAGCGAAAGTAAATATATTTTCATTATGAACGAAAATATGTAACAGAAGATAAAAACATTACCATATCCTAACCTTATATCAAATTTAATTCGGTGAGGTCTGAACTATTTTCGAATAATGTATTTATTTTTACTCTTTTTTATTGTTAGTTTCGATCGTTGAGTTAATAAAACTTTAATTTATATTAACGACGTTTCGGGGGAAAGGAGCCCCATTTTCAAGTTATTTATTTTCTTCAACCTGCAATACTTTTTACAGTTATATATTTCCAATTGTGAATATTTGTGATTATTTATATTTGTTAAAAACATATTTCTTTGTTATATAAAAGTTTTCCAATAAGGACTTGACAACTTTTTTTCAAAATAAAATGCAGACCATTTGAGATATTTTAAAAACTTTATTATCGGGTGAAGTACAATCAAAACATTGATGAATGGAACTCGACTTCGTTCATATGGCCACAGCGGGCACGTTTGCAGCAGTCGATTCTTTGGACCCAATTTTCGATGACTCGGCCACACATTTCGGCCGAAACGGCTGCTATTTCGTGTTCAATGTTGGCTCTGAGCTCTTCCAACGTTGTCGGCTTGTTGGCATAGACCAATGACTTGACGTAGCCCCAAAGAAAAAAGTCTAGAGGCGTTAAATCGCACCAACGAGGCGGTCAATCGACTGGTCCATTTCTTGAGATAACACGCTCATCAAACTTACTCTTCAATAAATTGATTGTAACGTGTGCTGTGTGGCTTGTGGCACCGTCCAAGTCCATATCTTCCAATTTGGGCCAAAAATAATCGGTAATCATGGCACGGTAACGATTACCATTCACAGTAACGTGACGATCATTATCGTCGACGAAAAAATATGGCCCTGTGACGCCACCGGCATGCAAACCGCACCAAACAGTTATTTTTTGTGGATGAAGTGGTGTTTCATCAAGCACATGTGGATTTTCACCCGACCAATAACGCATATTTTGCTTATTTACGAACCCATTGAGCCAAAAATGAGCTTCGTCACTGAAAATGATTTTGCGATGAAATTGATCATCTTGGCGCATCTTTTCCAGAGCCCAATCGGAGAACGTACATCGCTTCGAATGGTCCATCGGCTTCAATTCTTGAGTCAGCTTGATCTTGTATGGGTGTAAACCAAGATCCTTACGCAAAATTCACCATAAAGTGGTCTGGGCGATGCCCAACTCTTGAGAACGCCGTGGAATTGACTGATTTGGATCATTCGCTACGGACGTTTCAACGGCAGCGATATTTTCGACACTTCGACCAACCCGTTGTCTCACTGGCACGGCAACATCACACAACGAATATGTAGACTCAAATTTTTGCACTAAATTTGTTACTGTCTGTCTACTAGGGCGAGAATTACGACCGAAAATCGGAGTTAACGCTCAGCAGCAGTCACCGACTCCGAATTTCTGTAGTAAGTTTTTATAATTCGCAGACGTTGTTCGTTCTCAGTCATAAATATATTTTAAAAGAAGGCTTTCCTTACAGAGACTAACATAAATATTGAGAGTCCCTCACATTTGCATTTCAAGCTGTGTTAGGTTGCTCATTTGGTGGATGAATAGTTCTTGCCATATGACTTTTGATGTACCTGTGAGGGAATCAAAAGATCACTTGACAGACGTTATTTCTACTTAGTAAATATCAAAGCACCTAAACTTGCCCTCTGAAGTATTTTTTTTTCCTGCACTCGTATTAGTAGCGCAATCCAACTAGTTTTATACTTATTAATCTAAAGTTTTGTATTTCCTCAACCTCTTCACGATAAAAGTTCGAGTATAGCTTTTCCTTTTATATGATGCGTCTGGAGTTGCTCGCAGAAGGGTCCAACAGTAATCTCCCATCATGTTGACATTCTAACGACCCTGATACCGCTTCCCTATCTCCTTTATTTCTTGGTGGAAACGTTCCCCTTGTTTCTCACTTACAGCTCCAAGATCGTCAGGGAAAACATTTAAATGCGAGTGTAAAAAATGCACCTGCAAATTAGAAAGTATATGCCTACATGATTTTCTTTGTATTAGTCACGCAAATACTCAAAAGTGTACTTTGAGTATTTACTACTAATTAAGTGTAGAGACTAAGGTATTATTACACGCTTACAATGCATAAATAACGTAAAGTAAACATGCGAGGAAACTTTACGTCCTGTGGTATTTTGAAGTTCATTTTCGAATTCAGCACCTCGGGCGGGGAGCCAAATTTATAGAAAAAAGTTTTTTCATGGTTGGCCTGTCTTATTAAACATTAAACATTATTATTATGGCGTAGATTTTTCTCCTACAATTTTTATTTTTAAAATGAAGTAAAACTTTTCATATGTGGCAAAATTGAATTTATAGACTGTAAAATACTCTATAATATAAACTGCACCTCTAATATGAAAACATAAAACAGATATGGACCAGGAAAAAAGACAAAATCAACTCTGATAAAATACTACATTACTCGTTTACATTGTAAATATTATTATTTACAGTAAAACCGATCATTTCTAAATGTTATCGTAAACTTTTTATGCTCTCTATCTCTATTGATCTGGGTCAATAAACAGAAACAATACATATATATGAAGTAGTGCCTCGTTTATTGCTTTTGAAAATACGAGTATCGATTTGTCGAATTTATATTGTTCCATTTGCGCTGTCAAAATAAACCGCTTTATTAAAGTAGTATATTTCATCAAACGCTGATAAATGTACGTACACAGAAATTTGATAAATAAAATATTTTACTGTCGCCATTTCTAAACGCGTAAAATCGCTGTCCATTAATATTATACAAAAATGGGAATTTTTAACATAATAATGATAGAAAACGATATTTACCAAAAAGCACCTAAACGTTTCCGTCAGACATTCATACATTATGCTCATCCCAAAGGGTAAGTAATCTTAGTTTTTATCTTCCCGTCCAATAATTCTTTTTCTAGGCCGTTCATAACCTTCCCTACGATATTGCCTGTCTTGAGATCGATCTCTTGGCCACCGAATAACTGTACTAATAATTATTTGCATTGCAATGATGCAACTCATCTCGAAATCGCTTAGTTGACGAGAATTTCTCTTCGAGGCCTTGTTGTTTTAATATACCAATTCGCAACTACGATGTGGACCGGAAAATCATTACTGGATGTTTCGTAGAAGAAAACTACATAATTTTCAAGAAAATGGAAAAAATTATGAATATTTATGAATGCCATCCTAAAAAAAACTGTTTGTCCTTTGAGCAAAATCATTCATCGAGTCATTTTCTAACTTCTTCGAAATTGGCGAAGTGCTGCTCCCCAAGCGCGGGTCCTATTCATGGGAAAAGTTGATAGTCGAATAGAGCAAAGTCTATAGAGTACGGTATGTGCGATATTATGTCCCATCCAATCGATTTCAACGCTTCCTTGGCCGGTTTTGCTGTACAATCACTTTACCGTGTCTTCGGGTTCATTCTGGACGTTTTTCTGTCACTGCATGGTTCAAATTGATAATTTGTTGTCCGTAGAGATCAGTATTAACTGTGTCACCAGATTCAAACAGTTCGTAATACACCGCGCAACTCTGGTCCAACCAAACACAGAGCATTGTCTTGTGAACAAAACGACTTAGCCTTCTTTTATCAGCCATCACTATTCTACCCAGAAATGGGTTCCGATCACACCTTTGAAGCAGCATTTCACAGATGATTTTTCGATTTTTCATTTGCCTGTCATTCAATTGAAGTGGCACCCATTTTCCTATCTTTCGGATTTATCCGAATGCTCGTAATCGGTCGCTAATCCTTTCTTGGGCCACATTTAACGTTTCTGCCATTTGTTTTTGAGTTTGGGTTATGTCTTCATCCAATAACTGCTGCAGTTTCGCATCTTCAAACTTTTTCAGCCTTACATATCAAAATCACCACTTTTGAATTGTTGAAACTACGCCTCACATGTTTCTATGGTTGGAGCATGCTCACCGTAAGTTTCTACCAGCAAACGATGACTTTTATCGGCTTTTTTCTTTTGATTAAATAAGAAAAGTAATACACTTTTTCAACCACGAAGCTCGACATTTTCAAAGAGATATAAATCTATGACAGTGTTACTTTCGCAAAATATAACATATGTATATATCTTTGAAACTTAATGTCAGTGGAATAAAATGATGTATGTGTTAAATCACAACATTGCATAACTTGAACCTTATCGACATGTTAGAAAAACCGATAATGACTTTCCTATACACCTGGTATTCACTGTTCTTAGAAGAAGCATGCTCAGACGAACAGTAGAATATATTCGCTTACTTGGCATGATAAATCATTATTAAATTATCTCCGTAAGAGATACGAATTTTTCGAAGAAGGATTAAACATCTATTATTCTCAACATAGTAAAAATTTTTACAAAATTTGGTTTAAAAGTATATTATTTTACTGGCTAATTCGTTTTTTGTCACATAATATATTCCGAATTTTATATATTTATTATTATATAAATAAGATGTTTCATTCTTCTCGAATAATCCGAGGATTAAAACCTCAAACACTTAACAGGTAAAGAAATTGCAACAATTAGCCCATCTCGTACCACTTTTCATTAGAACTGTTGCTTTAAATAATAGCATAATAAGCAGTTAAAGCATTTAGTGCCACAAAGACGAAATACCTCCTTACAAGTTCCATAAATCCGACTTTGAAGAAAGCGAGAGAGTGGGAGTCTTGAACTCTCTTGAAGAAGTGCCTCTCGCAAGAATTCCATATTAATCCTAGTTATGAAAGTCTTTTAACAAACGATCAAAGAGCCACTCTCTTTATCAATGTGCAATTGTTTCATAATTACTGTAACGAATTTGTATATGATAAATTTAATATTGAATTGATTCGATCTTTACTTAATAAAAATTCACATTGATGATGTCAGTAATAAATACAGGGATTGTTTAAATATTCACTAACTTTATTTTTTTAATTATTGCACTTATTGAATACTTGTCAGAGATTTAACCATTTAAGGTTGATATATAACCCCTTTCCACGTTAATTTTCGTATTCTATGTACGTATTTCGACAACTAAGTTGTCATCATCAACAAATAATTAACCAGTGTCGCACCTGGAAAACTACGGCAAGAACACGCACGAAAGAAATTTCGGACACAATCTGTACCGTCGAAAGCCAAAACGCACACTGTACGGCACTGTTTAATTATCTGCTGATGATGCATCGGGTTTTTCGGGAATTGCAGGAGGATTTTCATTGGTTTGACTCTGAAGAATCTGTTTATTAACAAAACCATTCAAATACAAATGATTTTCATATTTTCATCGTTAAGGACGATATTTTTTAAAACAATGTCAGTCACTGCTTTAGTTTTTCATCCTCTAATTAACGAATTGTCGTGGCTGGAGCACCTGAGTTGCAAAGATGGAGATGACTTTTAGTGCGAATTCGTTGCAAACTAATTCTACTAATCTGGTACGTAGACTTCCGCGGTCGTGGTCCATACTATCTTCTTCTGGGCTTCCGGGCTAGAACCGCATCACTGGTATAACTGCCGACGTTTCGTATCCACTCGTATGGAACATCTACAGGGCTTAACTACTGGTACTATTTATTGCACTAAAGCTGAAACGTCAGTAGTTATATCAGTAACGCGGTTCCAGCCCGGAAGCCCAGAAGAAGATAGTTCTATTGTGTTGGCAACTAAGTACTTTCGATTTTTACTAATAGAGAGCTTTGCTTTATTTTTTGTATAACATATGTTAGTGCTGTACTTTACCGTTTGTCGCGTGATACTACTCACATTGACGTAACTTCAGAAGCAAGTAGTGCGTGATTTTTATTAAAGCTATTAGTTGTGAGTTAATTTTAAGTGGAGTGCAGAAACGAATATTTTCGACATATTTTACTATTTTATTTCCGTAAAGGAAAGAAAGCTGCTGCGGCTCACAAAAAGATATGTGATGTTTATGGTGCTAATTGCTTAACAGAGCACACGTGTCAGAATTGGTATAAAAAATTCCGTTCTGGAGATTTTTCCCTCAAAGATGAGCAACGTTCTGATCGACCTACTGAAGTGGATGATGACCAAATCAAAGTCATAATTGAAGAGGATCGTCATATAACTGTTCGAGAGGTTGCGGAGAGGCTACATATATCGCACACAACAATTGAAAAACATTTAAAATGTCTTGGGCTAGTTAAGAAGCCTGATATTTGGGTACCTCACGAATTGAAAGAAATTCATTTAACACAAAGAATCAACTTTTGCGATATGCACCTTAGACGAAATGAAACCGACCCTTTCTTAAAAAGATTCATCACTGGTGATGAAAAATGGGTCCTGTACAGTAACATAGTTCGAAAACGATCAAGGAGCAAACACGATAAACCAGCTCAAACCACATCGAAAGCTGAATTGCATCTAAAAAAGATCATGCTGTCAGTTTGGTGGGATTACAAAGGTGTTGTGTTTTTTGAGCTGCTTCCAGGGAAACAAACGATCAATTCTGATGTTTACTGTCAACAATTAATAAAACTGGATGAAGCAATCAAAAAAAAACGGCCAGAATTGTCAAATCGGAAAGGTGTAGTTTTCCACCAAGATAATGCAAGGCCTAACACATCTTTGGCAACTCGTGGGAAACTATTGGAGCTTGGCTGGGAAGTGATGCCACATCCCCCATACAGCCCTGATCTAGCACTATCTGATTACCATTTATTTCGAAGTTTGCAGAATTCTTTGAATGGTAGAACTTTCACAAATGACGATGACCTTCACTCGCACCTGGTTCAGTTTTTTGGTGATAAGGACAAGAAATTTTATGAGCGCGGAATCATGCAGCTGAAAGAAAGATGGCAAGAGGTCATTGAGCAAAATGGAAAATGTATAATTGATTAAAAACTATTCTTTGTTTAAAAAAAGTGTTTTATTTTATACTACGAAACCGAAAGTACTTAGTTGCCAACCCAATACTAATGTTTAATTTTTGTGAATTATGCCGTATTTATGTTACTGGATTTTCATCGATACTCTCATAGGCGACTGCAATATTTGCAGTCGACCGCACAGAACGAAGACGCGGTAGAGTTTATTTGTCCATAATCAAACCAGTTTAATAAAATTCTTCAAATAATCTTCGAACGGTGAACTCATTAAGTGAATTATAAATACCAACAATTCCACGTATTTTTCGAACAGTCTCTGAAAAACTTTTGTCAAATTTGTAATAAATTTTATAAATAAAAATACGTTGCTATTTTGTATAACGATTCATTTTGAATAAACTCAACGATTTCAGATGACAAATGCCAAAAAGTAGGGTTACCAAGTTAAATATAAAAATAGATTGGAAATTTAAATCCGGCGTTGCCAATGGGACACAATAATAGCAAATACAGATTATACGTGTACTATACAAATATACATAAATAAGAACTTGTAAATCGTTGCTATTATTTAAGACGCAAAATTCAATACGTATTATCTTATCACTTACTGAAGAAAGAAAATTATATTCCTTCTTCCCATATAGAATTTTCACCTATATATATATATTCGAGAAACGGCCGCTATGGGATTTGACTGAAATATTATTACAATATATTCGCAGCGTGTCTTGAAAAATACCGTTTCGATTTGTCCTTGCTGTTAAATTAAATATAAAGGCATAAATCTGCGCTGGAGAAACTCGAGGTCAACAGCGAGCATAAATTTGTAGACCGTCCGTTTGAGGGGCTTACATCACCACATTATTCGTTCCCAAAACACGTGGATACGGCTGGAACACACGAAACCCTGAAAATAGTGGTGAATTTTTAATGTCGGCCGACATGACCAATCCGAATTTTAAACGAATGATGTTGCAACCCTTACTTGGTATTCTATCATGTTCTCTTAGAATGGGTCATCATTTTTCAATGAGTAGCATTTACAATATTTATTGCACTATTAAGACTCGATATTGATTTCTAAATATAACGGGAGGTCGACCTTAGGGGGAGACTTAGGCACTTGATATAGTTTTATTATTTATTTCAATATATTTCTTTGATTTAAATTCTCTATTAATGGATTTAATTTATCAAATTCTATAATATTGGAAAATACCCAATTTTGAAACAGGAAGAATATTGCAAGAACTTGAAGCATTGTTACACTTTGTTCACAAAACACCATTTCCATAAACATAAAGCACTTACGTTTCCCAGTATAGCTGAAAATGATACCAACTAAAAGCCAATATTGCAACATACAACAAAAAGCAAAAACTCAGAAGTCTACTACGTATAACTACAAAATTCCTTTTCACTTCTTAAACGTGTATAGAGCTTCCACAGAAGAGTTACTTTTCTTCAACTTCTCCGGTTTTAGTTGATTTCTTCGGGTATTCTAGAGTTTTCTCCGGCTTATTTTGTCAATTAGTGTCTAGATTAGTACAGATTTTGCCTCTAAACCATCCTGCCTCAAAGTGTGTTCTATCCATTTAAATATTCTTCATAACATATTTTTGCATCAACTGGCATACTGCATGTCTAAACTTTGTCGTGCAGTTGATCTTTATGGATAAGCCTTACATTTCGGGCAAAGGTTTTTTTCTAGATTTTAGGAAATTTGAAACATCCTTGAGTTGTTTCAAATTTCGCGGATTTTTTAAGAATAAATAAAACATAATTTGCACTCGCTTTCAAAAACTTTTTATTGGTAATTGAAGTATCAGTTATGACATTTATATGCGAAAAATAATATCTACCAAATGGCCTCCTCTTGCAGCTCCACAGACGTCCACTCTTTTGTTAAAATTTTCAATGAAATTTTGACATAATTGAGGCGCTATCTCACTAATGACACGAATAATTTCATCTTTCAAAGCAGAAATTTATTGTGGATTGTTTTTATGATATAAACCTACTATTCATATAACCCCAAAGAAAATAGCCTAACGGTGTCAAATCACATGATCTTGGTGGCCAATTAACATCACCATTTCTTAAGATTACACGTCCAGGAAATTTTTCTCTCAATAAATCAATTGATTCGTGTGCAAAGTGAGGTGTAGCGCCATCCTGTTGAAACCACATATCCTCTAGATCAATATTCATTAATTCAGGCCACAAAAATTCGGTTATCATCCGACGATATCGATCGCTATTGAGAGTTATAGCAATTTTGTTTATTAATATAGCCACCAAGTTCAAAATGTGCCTCAACGGAAAACACTATTTTTAAGAAAAATCAGCTGGTTGTTCATTGATGAAATTGACAAATGAACGGCCTTTTAAATGATCTAATGGCTTCAGTTCCTGTGTTATTTGAACCTTATATGCTTTCAGAGCTAAATCCTTGTGTAAAATACGCCATGTTGTTGATCCACTAAGTCCAAGTTGTTGTGAATGTAATGGACATTTCAGGATCTTCAGCAACACTTTCACGAACCAAACCAATATTTTCTTGTGAACGACCACTACGACTGTATTTTTCACTTTTTTGATCTTCCACGGAACCGGTCTCTTGAAATTTTTTAATAATTCGACCAATAGTGCTTTCAGATGGACGATTACGTAAACCATAAAATTCACGTAATTTTCTAAAAACTCTTTTCACAGAACGCTGATTTTCATAAAATAATTCAACAATTTGAACGCGTTGTTGTACCGTGTACGAAGCCATTTTTATAAATGTCATACATCACACTTTTTAGATGCCCATATACCCAGACAAATTCAGTGCGCCATCTACATTTTATTTATTCTTAAAACAAACCGCGCAATTCGAAACACTCTTTATTTGTGAATTTATTCTGTTAAACATACATATAACTTATGTATACCAGATAGCAGAACTTTCCAAATTGTAATGTTCATATTTGACCTACATATAGCTTCTCTTTTAAGTTTGCAACTTGCATTTTCTTGCTACATTTGTCAAACGATTCTCACTTCCTTTTACAGAATTCTGATCACTTCATATGCCGGCTGCTGCTTGATATTAGGCATATGACATCCAAGTATTCTAAGTCCTATAACGTTCACTTTCACGATATGTAAAAAAAATCTAATTTAGTTTTAACCCAGAAAAAGGGAAATATGAGATTTATAAAACTACTTAGCTGGTACAGCAATGAAGGAGATATTGACTCAAAGAATAAGTACAAGCTAACGCTAGCATGGTAATTCCAAAAGTTTTACCAATGACGATACTAATGGAAGATCAAATAATCAGATTAGAAATTGAAACTCGTACTCATATTGAAACTTATACTAGAACTCGTATTAAAACTTCTAGAAATTCTAAAATAACAAGAGAAGAAATGAGATAAATCGTGAAACGTGTTTAAGATTGAGGTGAATAAAAAATGCAAATCTTCAAAGCTCTTCTGAAATCCTTTTCCCAGCGAAAAGCTGCATTAGTTTGTTTGATACTATAATCGACACCGAAAGCTCAGCACATAAGCGTGAACTACTGCACTGAAACTCAGTTTCAGTACAGTAGTTCAGCTCGGAAGATGTCCCGTACAAATGGGTACGAAACGTCGGCAGATATACAAGTGACGCAGTTCCAGCAAACCCAGAAGCAGATAGTAAATAAATTGCTATTCCAAAAAGTAGATGATTATCCAAAATTATCTGTTATAAAGAGAATAAAATTAAAAGATCTTCATAATCCAAACCAAAACATACGCTCTTGTATGCGACAAGATTAGAACACTTGTCGAACTAATTGAAGAAATAAATACAAATACCACGAAACGACAAAAGGAAAACTGCATAGTAACGTTGACAAACTCACGAAAAAGAAAATTATTTAAATGAGATTACAAATTAAGCTGTAAACAATACGGAATCTCTAGCGAATACCTATAATACTTAACGAATGTAAGTTAATAAAACATCTATATATATCACCTTTCATTAGCAACAATAATAACGATAACAAATCAGTTGAAAAGAAAGATTGTTTCATTTAAGATTAGAGCATGACCGATCGGTTAGGATGAAGTCATAAAGTAAAGATCGGTTTTCATGCAAGATACCCACTCGACTCACGATCCCCCAAATTGTTCTTTTGAAAATATCACTTTGATCCGCGTTCTATTAATGCTCCAAGCTGCAGACACCTGCATGTTTATGCACTGCGAGGCGAGCATGTAATGGCGATGTTCATGGCCAGACACATCACATAGTCATCCTAGCTAAATTTAATCGAAGAGCACGGAGGGTGTCGTATGTTCGCATCGGAAAAATATGTATTGACGAACACACGTATTGGTAAAGTTGCAAACTACGGCGTTACGCAGAAACGCTATAGACTTGTTCGGTTGAACGTATTGTAAACATTTTAAATGTGTACATTTCAATAAAGCAATAAAATAAGAAAATATATGTATGTAAAAATTAATAAAAGCTAAACATAAAGTTCTTAACACATACAAAGAAACTTGTCGAGCATTGTGAAAATCGATTTCACATGGGTGCTTCGACGGTTCAACAACCATTAAAAATTTGTTTAGAGAAACGAATATATGCAAAAAATTCTTCATTTATTTCGAACCGAATAAACTGTATATACTTTTAACAGCTTGTACTTCCATTCACAATCGCAAAATAAGCTTCTCAGTTTTTACTTTCATTGTTATCGAACACTTAAATCCGATTATGAATCCTGTACTTCTATATTTCGCTTCTTTGACGCCAACAATATATAACTTAGCTCTTAAGGTAAGTCTCAGTAAATATGTTTTTCTCGCAATATTCTCTCAGGCCTAGATTAAGAAATCATTTCTTCGTATTCTTCGCTGAAGAAAGCGTTACATATAAAGGAACAAAAAGGTTATGTTTTTTTTTAATAAAAAAACAAATAGCGGATTTACATTGAAAGTCGTATTAAAATTTACAATTATGAGTGAACAAATGTTTACGCATATGGTTACAGTTTCAAATTGAAAACAGTTTTACTTATTAACCTCTGAATTTCAATTAAATTCGAAAATGAAATTAAAATATGAATAGCATTCACTACAAAACTATAAAATTTTGCGTAAATGTGAACATAGAAAATATAAAATGAATAGTCACATAATGTTAGTCTTCAGTAACTAATAACCACTCAGCTACTATATTTGACATTGCACGAAATGGAGGCTTTTAAATGTGCAAAACAATTATCTCTACAAGTGTGACATTGCTGCAATAATTAGTGAGTTTTCATTCTACTGATCTAGCTAGTAGACTTAAGCGGTCGTTGTCCATACTTTCTTTATCTTGACGTCTGAGCTGGTATAGCGTCTTGGCAATCAGTCTGATGATTTGGCCGATATGGTTAAAACTTACTTAATGTTTACCTATTTCCTGTTCCGTGGCAATTACTACGAACAGGTATCAGGTGCAACCATGGAATCTCCTCCCTCTCCTGCTATCATTGACATTTTTATGGAGGTATTCGAACAACAAATTCTATAGTTGATCAATAAAGGTTGATATATAACCCCTTTCCACAATTAACTATTTGTAAATTCTGTATACGCATTTCGACAACCAAGTTGTCATCATCAGCAGATAATTTCAAAGTGTCGCACCTGGTAAAACACGGCGAAAAAATTGTACGAAAAAACAAACTCCGTACGCGATCCGCACCGTTGAAAACCAAGATGTGCACTGTGTCTGTTTCACAAGATTTTTAAAAAATACTTTTACTTAAACTAACATGCACTACATTGAAAAAGGTTATTATGGTCAAGCGAGTGATTTATGTGTGTTTTATGATATTGTTCCTCCTGTCTTTCAGTAGAGAGAAAAGAGGCGTTTGTAAGGGCCCGGCGTCATTAAAGTTCACCACATGGCTTAAATTCTTTAAGATGTGCATGCTTTCATACGCGTCCAGTTCGCGATAATTGTACACGTTCTTTATCAAATGTAAACAATCCATATTAACACTGTGGTTATTTTCTAATACATGTCTCGCTATACCCGATTTTTCCGGTCGGTTGAATTTTATGTGCGAAAGGTGTTCTTTATACCTGGTTTCGATCGATCTTTTAGTTTGGCCGATGTATTGTCTATTGCACTCTAAACATTCAATTCGGTAGATTCCCGATTTTTTATTCTCTTCAATTTTGTCTTTTGCATTTCCTAACAGCATTTTAAGGGTATTATTGGGGCGGGAACATACTTTAAACCCGCGATCTTTAAAAATACTATTCAGATTTTTTGTCACACGATGGAAAGGTAAACAAACAAAATGCTTTTCCCGATTGCTCTGTGGTGAAAGACATGTGGTGTCACGGATTGTTTTTCTTATGTTGGCCTTTCTAATTAATCCATTGATTATTTCCGAATCGAAACCGTTGTATACCGCGATATTCTTAATGAGGTTCAATTCTCTTTCATATCTTACTTTTGTTAGTGGGAAATTGATCAAACGATTAATCAGAAAATTAAATGAACCCATCTTCTGTTGCATGCTGTGATTTGAGTCAGCCGTAATGAATCTATTGACATTGGTTTCTTTTCGGAAAATATCAATTTCTATTTTGAGATCATTCCTAATAACTAAGGTGTCCAAAAAGGCAACTTGTCATTGTTTTCTTTTTCTACTGTGAATTTAATTGTCGGGAATTTTGAATTTAACTGTTTAACGAAATCATTTAAGTTGCATTTTTGTGTATTGAAAACCGCGAAAATATCATCGACATACCTGACCCAAATTCTAGGAAAATATTTAGCTTTATTTTTTAGTTCTATTTCAAAGTTACTCATAAACAGGTCCGCTATGAATGGAGAAAGACAATTGCCCATTGCAGTTCCCTGTTTTTGTTCATAGAACTTCCCTTCGAACTGAAAACAATTTTGGGACATGCAAAGGTTTGTTAATTTCACGTATTCCTTTATTTTCTCTGGTTCGATCTTATTTTTGTGAAGCAGTTCTTCTAAATATTTTAAAGTTTCTGGGATCGGTACCGAAGGAAACAATGACGTTACGTCGAATGAAACTAAAATTTCTCCTTTTTCTAATTTACAATCTTAGATCCTTTGGATAAATTCTAATGAATTATTGACTGAGAGACTTTCAAGTTTTTCGGACAAATTTTTGTATTCATTCACTAGCCATTTCGATATCAAGTAAGTAGGGGAGTTGATCCCTGAGACAATTGGTCTCATTGAGTTGCCTGGTTTGTGTATTTTAGGCAAACAATATAGTCTAGGGATCAACGGATTACTTACACTTAGCCTATAATTCAGATTCGGGGTTATTAACTTTTAACAACTTTTTAACGCGTTTTTTGTGTCCCTAATCATTTTTGGTAATGGAGTTTTCGTACATTCAACATAGGGCCCTTCTGAGATTAAATTTTTCACTCTTAGAAAATAGTCGCTTTTGTTCAAAATTACTAACTTATTCCCTTTATCTGCTTTTAAATAAAAACAGTCTTTCGATCTGAGACTCTTAATTAAGTTCCATTCGTGGTGCACTACTTTTTGTTTTTGTTCTTGTAAGTTCTGTTTGATTTGAGTCTTACAAGCTTCTCTAATAAAATTTTTTGAGGTTTGATCTAAATATTTAATAGCCGCTTCGATGCTTGCGATCACCTCCTCGGTAGGAGTTTCGCGGTAAGACAAACAATGTTTTAAACCTTTATTTAATAAGTCTATTTCTCCTCGATTAAAAGTCTCGGATGAATTATTGACGACGAGTGTTTCTTTTATAGGATTTTTATTGACATTCTTGTCTGATCGTGGGCATAAATTTTCGAATTTCTTGTTCAGACCTTTAATTTTCTTATTTAATTTGTGGTTTGTAATTTCCGCGATTTTTCTATAAAAGCAACACCAGTCTTGATATTCAGATTGATTTAAGTTTTTTGTTAATTTTAAATGCAATTCATATAAATTTAATTCTAATCTACTTCTTTTGCTGTACGGATATTTCATTTCCATTTTTAACCATTTCATTTTCGCATATGAAATGATTTTCTCGTTCATTCTACAATTTGATGTGACATTTACTTTAATAAATTTAGGAAAAACATTTCTACTTTTACAGCGATTCAAGAAATCTATATCTGCACTAATAAACTTAACTTTACTATATATCTTGTGAAATGTGTTCACTTTAATGCACTTTAAATTCTATAGTCCTGCAACCTAAAACCGAAATGATCCAGATATGTGGATGACACCTTCGTTATTTGACAACATGGTCGAAATTCCTTGAATAACTTCCTTGCTTTCCTAAATTCCCAACACAATTCCATAAATTTTTCCATGTAATTTGAATAAGAAGATAACCTTCTTTTCCAGACGTTTTCGTGAATGGTCGTCTGGATGGTTCACTAGGACACTCGATTTAACGCAAACCCACACACACTGATCGGTATCTAAATGCCCTTTCCCATCATCTCTCCCAAAAACAGAGCATCATAAACTTCTTAGTCCAAAGAGCTATCAACACATCTGACCAGTACTTTCTCTCCCAAGAATTAAGTTACATCACCAATACCCTTACAAACCACAATTTTTCCAAACACAACATTCAGCAAATCATAATCCTAAAGTTCCACAACCCAATACTCAGCATACATCATCCCCAGTATCCTTATTTACTCTATATACAAAGAATCACTGACCGCATCAGCAAAATACTTCTTAAAAACAACGTTAAGAATACTTCTTAAAAACCACGTTGAGACAATCAACAAATTTCATTCCAAACTTTGAAACCTAGTTTCAGTAAAAGATCGTGTTTCTCTAGCATAGTCTGGTGTGAACAGCAATTAAATGTGCATGGCAATTAAATAACGAGACTGTGCTCCTTCCATCACGCAGCCGCGTTGAGCTAGGGTGTAATTTGCCCAAGAAACAACCCGCAGTATCGCCTCTCTGTCTGCTTTAGATTTCTTTCGAGCTTTAATGCTAGAGGACTTACCTTTTACTTAGTTGTCCCGTGATAATTGTTAACATAAAAATTGAGTAGCGAATTAACCTGAAAGTCCTTAATAAATTAAAGAAATCGCCAGCAGAATGTATATAAATGTTAAAGGAGGTGTTCGGTGATAATAATATGCCGCGTGCGCGAGTTTTTGAATGGCACAAAAGCACAAATGAGCAAGTCGAAATTGAGAGCAATACTGATCGTTTTTTTCGATATCCAAGGTGTTATTATAAGTGACTGGGTGCTTGATGGTCCAACCGTTAATCTGAAATACTGCAAAGAAGTCCTAATCAAGCTGAGGAAAAGAATAAGAAAGAAAAGACCGAATTTGTGGAAGAATGACAGGTGAATTCTGCACCAGGACAAAGCACCAGCTCGCAATGCCTTATTTGTGAAGCAATTTATAGAGGACAAGTTCATTATTGTGCTTGGTCATCCTCTGTTTCCTCAGGTCTCGCACCATGTGACTTCTACCTGTTCCCAAAAGTGAAAAGTGCATTAAACGGAGCACATTTTCAGTCTGTTGAATATGTAAAAGCAAAATCGACAGAGTTGTTAAAGAGGCTGACAACTGATGAACTACACCTACGTTTTTAATAATGGAAGATACGTATGCAGTAGTGTATAAATTGGGAAGGCGGGTATGTTGAAGTAATATTTCCCACACTAATCTCGTTATTTAATTACCACACCTCGTACATATTATAGAAACAAAGCGGTCTATTGGCATTTGTGTTTTGAAGCTTGGGCGTTCTAAAAGGCTGGTGCACGAAGCTGATTCTGCACTTACTGAGCTTGAAACCGACAACCATATCCAGTTGGATTCCATTAAAATCCTGTCCCACGCTAGTCATTACTATGGCCGAAAAATCCGTGAATATAGAGATCACTAAACACCCTAATGACCCAAGCCGTAGTGATAATTATCCCCTACACAACGTACATATAAATTGAGGTGTTAATAATTTCAGATTAGGGAATCGCTCATAATTACTAAATATTCTTAAAATAGATTTATCTGGCATAGACACATTTTTATAGAATTTTTTTATGAATAATTTTTGTTTATTCGTCAAAGGAATATATCTGATACAAATCCATAAAATCTTTGTGTATTTTATGCTATCGCCATAGAATATTAATTTCCGAAAGCGAATATATTAAAGCCTACAACATTAAGCTGCTTATTCCGTCAAGCAATCCAATATCTGCTATAATTATTACATTATTAGATTATATCCCTTGTTACGAGATACGTTTGTAGATTCAATTCTACGCAAAGGTAAATGCGATACCATTTGTAATATGCTACATTAGATAACATTACAGAATATTAAATACAACAAACCCGAGTTTACTTAATACATCTAGTCTTGATGACAATAGATTAATTATAAGTTTTCGATTATGGTATACATTTGTACCTCTGGATATAATCAGTGTGGAATAAGTGCAACTCCACCGATAATGAGGATTTCAAGAAAGCAATGTTCAGTAACTACTTATTCACTATGAATGATAATTGTTTCGCCACAATGCAGCATCATCAGATTCATAGATTTACTAAATTACATTTACAAAAACTCCGAAAACTTATAATTAATCTATTGTCGTGAAACCTATACTGAAGGTTACATACACATATAGCCGGTACTATATTTGTTGAACCAGTATTCCTAGAAGACCGCTACGTTATTTCTTGGAATAAACCGCACGCGGTGCGACTATATATTTGCAAGCAGTAACGTGCTTTAACGTGCTAACGTGCTTTAAAATTTCCCCTGTTATTTTCTTCTTGGTGAATAATTCAGAAACTATTGAACGGATTTCAAACATGCTTGAACAAAAAGGAATGAGAAATAAACAAATATTTATTCGAGTAAACTTCTGCAGCCACTAATCTGCTAATTCCATCCCCAGTATCTCTAAAAGTTTCACTATCAGGAGCTATTATAATCAAATCGTCTGTTAACGCCTCAATTCGAATTTCGTTTTGCAAACTGTCTTCAGTTCACTATGCTGGCAGCACTTCATCCGCTCTTGAACAGTTACTAATGAAAGTTCTTCTTGTCACAGTCTCCACAGCATTTAATTTAAATAAACTATTTTTCTTTGATATGTTGTTTTTCATTCGAGCCCATACCATTTCAATCGGATGTAAATCCGGATGGTAGGATGGGAGCCACAAAGCCATGTGCCCGTTTTTTGACTATCGACATTTTAAAATTGCTTTAATTAATTAAATTTAATTATAATTTATATTAAATAGCTTTTTATTTGAATTTTATTGAAGTCAATTCAATAATTTTGATGAATCGAAACAGCAAACTAAGTAGGTCGATGATGGCCACGAACCTTTTGATATACTACATATATAGTGTATCGTGATCAAAAAAAAAATTGTTTTGAATTTTTATTTAAACATCAAGTCGTAGATGTGCACTATTAGGTGAATATTAGTCATGTGTCATGTGCGTATCAAATAACTCTGCCTTTTCCATTTTAACTAAACAACGTGTTGCTTCTTCTTCAATCAGCTGTCAAAAATAAACTAATCAACCGATTTATCTAAATATCGGAATGTAAACATATAAATAGGCAACCTAAATTACAGTGCATTTGTTTTACCAATTAGAACGCCACTTATGTATCATTCTCACTACTTGTCAAACTATCCTCGTGAGTACTTTTATTTTTTTTATTGCTTTGACTGTGTTAACTTATAAATTATGAATACCAGGGCACACTATGATTTCAAATAGCTATTCTCCTAAATACTTATCCAATACAATTAATCTTTTACAATCTATTTACATCATATATTCATAAAATTAATTTACAATTTACTATAACTCATATAAAACAGATTAAATTCATTCTAGTCACATTTTACTATTTACATTATGCTCAAATTTATTTATATTTGGTACAATTTATCTTCCAAATGTGTAAATGCTTAACAAATTGTTATTTACTTCAGTACTCTATGTATTTCATAACAATATGTACCTATATTAATTTAGTTTCAAATAATAAAACGGTATCTAGTAACGTAATTTATAATTAACCTGGACATTTGTTTCTACTATTTAATGTCTACATGTCACGCCCATTACAAGCTAAAATCAATTAAGTCGCAATTCTTTCAACAGTATTTTCATCAACTACATCACTTCCTCCAATATCTTTTCTTCACTTAATCGCATTTTTGGAAATTAATTTCTGGGGCGCACAAAAGCGAAAGCAAACTAACAATCTGCCGGAAATGTAATAAAAAAAAGCTGAGAAAATTGGTTTATCACCACCTGAACCGGAATAATTCCCGTTTAATAATAAGAAATTAAGGAAGAATGACATTTCCCATGACGCACCAGCTAGAAGAGAAAAGCAAGGGTGCTCTACGGGCGCCGAAGGGGGACGAAGAACGAAGCAGACTAATCTTCGTTATTCCTTACAAATCCTTGGTGGATCCGCGCCTATATAACGACACGGTTAGCTGGATCGTTACCGGTTTTAAAGCTGACGAATGGCGCGCAGTTTCCTCTGTCGCGGCCGTAAGCCAACAATTGTTCCCTCCAACGCAGTCTGGACTTGAACTGTATACATTGTGCTTTGCCACAAATGTTTTATATATTAGATCATTTTGCCAACTTTCTCGCGCTCTTTTCTACCCTCTGTGTCATCTCTTCTTTCTTTCATATAATTTTTCTTTTAAACTTCCCGTTCTGTGTTTCACGACGTGCCCGTTGCTTGAGTTATTTCGTCTTATTTGTTGTGCAATTTAAAGAACAATGATCCCATGGGTTATCTTAGAAATAATTATTTATAATTTCTATTCTATATTTAAGTACAGTTTACAAATACAAATCGTTACAGACATAATTTAATCTCTGTTTTAGGTATTCGTTTGCGTTCATTTTTATTGTTCTTTGTTACTTTTAACACGCTCTCGTGTCTGTCCGTCGAAAAATCATTACGATCAATATAAATCCCGTTGATATTTTAATTAATAGAATTTAATTAATAAAATCATATGATTATTGTCCTTAAAAGTTATTCCCAGTGGCTTTGTAACTATTTGACCATAATATAAACGTTCATCATTTCTCATGAATGCGTGACACTATGAGTGCCATAAAAGCAAGATTGAATGCCATGTTCATGCTTTTTAACCGATTACGTTTGTTAGTTAACAAGCTCTTCGTTTACGCCATTAGACGGTTAACTTTGGATTATTGATCGTGCTATATTTATATTGAGAATAGTTGTTACAATTCTTGCAATGAATGCGTTGGAAAATACATGATTTATTTATCGTGTTTATGGGAATAGGGAATCAGGTTGGACTAATATTGGCAATTTACTGAAAAGACGATCTTAATACTGTTAATTAACCCTCAAAACCAACTGGAGGTATGTAATCTATAAACTTTGTTTTACATAATGACCTAATTCCTCTCCTTGTTTTGTTTTTTCTACATTTCCTACAATTTTTGGGGTTTCTTTTTCTTTTTCTTATCAACCAGTATCATTGCTAACTTATTAATTATCAACGAGGTGATTGTGTACATGAAAATCCCATGCCCATCTGATTAAGAAGGCAAAGTTCGATCTATACTCTTTAAGATATATCGCCGTGATCTGATTTATCAAGAACATTGGAGTGCTAAAACCTCGAATCAAAGACTTTCGTACTATTATTATTTTTATATTAGTTTATTGTTAAAGCTATTCGTTTCTTAAAACTGTGGTATCAACAGTTGAGTTTATATGCTACCATACAGGCTAGTCATGGAATCATTTAAGATCCTTTAGTTCTTACTTTGTGCTATTTAAGCCCCAGAATAAATTTAAGAGCAAGGAGGTTAACAGAAGGTGTTTATATAATTATTTAAATAATAGACACAATAAACCTATAGCATTGACTGTGGATTAAGAACTTTTTCGTCTCTCTATATACTAGTAGTTGTTTTCATTTAACGAAAAAAAAGGAACTCGTTTCATGACAATTAAATACCGAACGTATTTTGTGGATCCTTTTTTGCTTCAATGTTTTTAAGCAACTTTCAGGGTTACAATACTGTGGCGCCTATTCTTCTTAAAATCTAAAGTTAGTTTCGGCATTCTGAAATTCAAGCAAACGATCGTTTAAGATAAGAATACCGGCGCTTACTTATTGTGCTATCAATCGTAGAGACCTGGGCATTTAAACTTGTATCTACCGTTCTCTAGACTGCTGCTTTAACCAAATAGTACAGTCTTGAGCCTCTTAATATGGCATAAATTACATTATGGAAAAGATCTAATAGTTTTAAACTGCAGTGAAATTTCGTTATTTACGATTATATTAGGTGCGCAACTAAGTTCTCGCTGTTTTTCAAGAGATGGCACCAGTAGTATGTGCTGGTCGATTGTGACATAACCAAAACGTCATGAACCAAGCTTAGACATATGGTAAACAAATCGCTTTGACACATTAGTGATTTTGTTTTTGCGTAATGTACGTTTGGTTGTGTGAAAATGTCTGATTTTGTGCCAAATAATCGTCATTTGTGGGAAGTGTTGCTTTTCTTCTTTCATTCGAAGAAAACGGCGGCTGAAGCGCATCGAGAACTCCAAAAAGTTTACGGAGATGCTGCTCTAAGTGAAACAACGTGTCGTGATTGGTGCAGTCGCTTCAAAGACGGTAATTTCGATGTTGAACTTGGGTTCCTTATGATTTGAAGCCAAGAGACGTCGAGCGTCCTTTTTCGCCTGTGAATAATCATGAGGACTGCCCGGTCATGCTTCTACGTCGTCGGTTCGGCCGAATATTCACGCTGCGAAGGTTTTGCTGTGTATTTGGTGAGACCAGGACGGTGTTATTTATTATGAGCTGTTGAAACCAAACGAAACCATCACTACTACGGAACGGTATCGAACTCAATTGATGCGTTTGAGCGGAGCACTGCGCGAAAAGCGGCCACGATACGAGCAGAAGCACGAAAAAGTGATTCTACAGCATGACAACGCTCGACCTCACGTTGCCAAACCCGTTAAAGCCTACTTAGAAACGCTCAAATGGGAGGTCTTACCCCACCCGCCATATTCCCCAGATATTGCGCCGTCCGATTATTACTTGTTCCGTTCGATGGCACATGGTCTGGCTAATCAACAGTTCCGCTCATATGAAGACATCTCAAAATGGCTTGATCCGTGGATAGCCTCAAAAGACGAACACTTCTACCGTGACGGTATTCGAGCTCTGCCAGAAAGATGGAGAAAAGTTGTCGCTAGCGATGGGCAATATTTTGAATGATTCATTTGTAAACATTTTTTCACAATAAAGTTGCATTTTCATCAAAAAACAGCGAGAACTTAGTTGCGCACCTAATATAAAATTAAACACTCAACAACGTAAAATTTATAAAAATTAATTTGACATCGTAATTCCCTACTATTTCATTATTACAAACTGATTGCAGTAAATTAATTAAAAATTTAAGTAAGAAATTAATTTTAATACATTGACAAGTTAGTGAACAATTCACTTTCAGCCCTCTCTTTATAAAATGTTCCATCTCTTAATGTAGGAACCCATTTATACGTATTAATATAGATATATGTAAGCATGTGGGTGCAAAATTAAATTCCAGTGCCACATTTTCATTCAATTTAATGGGCAATAGATTCTAAACACATACAAATTATCACGACCGGATACGTGGTAACACAAATTGACTACGTTACCGGTAATTAAACGTAACGTATTCATGTAATCAATCCATAATCTACCTGCCTAACTCAGTCCTTTATATCAACTGCAGATTCGATACAATATTAAATTTGACTAAATTGTTACATGATGCAATCGATATTCACATGGAAGATAAATAAGAACAGAATCTGTATTAAAGTTTGTACGGGCAGCAAAAAATATCTAAATTGGATTTTTTAAAATGAAACGGAACTGCATATATTAGGTGCGCAACTATTGGGTTGACAACTAAGTACTTTCGGTTTTGTAGTATAAAATAAAACGCTTTTTTTTTAAACAAAGAATAGTTTTTAATCAATTATATATTTTCCATTTTGCTCAATGACCTTTTGCCATCTTTCTTTCAGCTGCATGATTCCGCGCTCAAAAAATTTCTGGTCCTTATCAGCAAAAAACTGAACCAGGTGCGAGTGAAGGTCATCGTCATTTGTGAAAGTTTTACCATTCAAAGAATTCTGCAAACTTCGTAATAAATGGTAGTCAGATGGTGCTAGATCAGGGCTGTATGGGGGATGTGGCGTCACTTCCCAGCCAAGCTCCAATAGTTTCCCACGAGTTGCCAAAGATGTGTGAGGCCTTGCATTATCTTGGTGGAAAGCTACACCTTTCCCATTTGACAATTCTGGCCGTTTTTCTTTGATTGCTTCATCCAGATTTATTAATTGTTGACAGTAAACATCAGAATTGATCGTTTGGTTCCTTGGAAGCAGCTCAAAAAACGCAACACCTTTGTAATCCCACCAAACTGACAGCATGATCTTTTTTGGGTGCAATTCAGCTTTCGATGTGGTTTGAGCTGGTTTATCGTGTTTGCTCCATGATCGTTTTCGAATTATGTTACTGTACAGGACCCATTTTTCATCATCAGTGATGATTCTTTTTAAGAAAGGGTCGGTTTCATTTCGTCTAAGGTGCATATCGCAAAAGTTGATTCTTTATGTTAAATGAATTTCTTTCAATTCGTGAGGTACCCAAATATCAAGCTTCTTAACTAGACCAAGACATTTTAAATGTTTTTCAATTGTTGTGTGCGATACATGTAGCCTCTCCGCAACTTCTCGAACAGTTATATGATGATCCTCTTCAATTATGACTTTGATTTGGTCATCATCAACTTCAGTAGGCCGACCAGAACGTTGCTCATCTTTGAGGGAAAAATCTCCAGAACTGAATTTTTTATACCAATTCTGACACGTGCGCTCTGTTAAGCAATTAGCACCATAAACTTCACATATCTTTTTGTGAGCCGCAGCAGCTTTCTTTCCTTTACGGAAATAAAATAGTAAAATATGTCGAAAATGTTCGCTTCTGCACTCCATTTAAAATTAACCCACAACTAATAGCTGTAATAAAAATCACGCACTACTTGCTTCTGAAGTTACGTCAATGTGACTAGTATCACGCGACAAACGGTAAAGTACAGCACTAACATACGTTATACAAAAAGTAAAGCAACGCTCTCTATCAGTAAAAACCGAAAGTACTTAGTTGCCAGCCCAATAAGTTCTCGCTGTTTTTTTGATGAAAGTGCAAATGTGTATGTGAAAAAATGTTTACAAATAAATTATTCAAAATATTGCCCATCGTTAGCGACAACTTTTCCCATCTTTCTGGCAGAGCTCGAATACCGTCACGGTAGAAGTGTTCGTCTTTTAAGGCTATCCACGAATCAAGCCATTTTAAGATGTCTTCATATGAACGGAACTACTGATTAGCCAGACCATGTGCTATCGAACCGAACAAGTAATAATCGGACAGCGCTATATCTGAGGAATATGGCGGGTGGGGTAGAACCTCCCATTTGAGAGTTTCTAAGTTAGTTTTAACGGGTTTTGAACGTGAGGCCGAGCGTTGTCATGCTGTAGAATCACTTTTTCGTGCCTCCGCTCGCATTGTGGCCGCTTTTCGCGCAGTGCTCGGCTCAATCGCATCAATTGAGTTCGATACCGTTCCCCAATGATGGTTTCGTTTGGTTTCAACAGCTCCTAATAAATAACACCGCCCTGGTCTCAGCAAATACACAGCAAAACCTTCGCAGCGTGAATATTCGGCCAAACCGACGACGTAGAAGCATGACCGGGCAGTCCCCATGATTTTGTTCTCTTTGAGTTGCTGTAATGATTCCATTTTTCATCACCCGTAACGATGCGATGAAGAAAACCCTTCCTTTTTTTGCCGCTAGAGCGAAAAAACGACGCTCAACGTCTCTTGGCTTCAAATCATAAGGAACCCAAGTTCCTTGTTTTTGAATCATTCCCAACGCATGTAATCGCAATCGGAAATGGCTTGGCGGGTAACTCCTTATGCTGAAGCAAGCTCTTTTTGCGTTTGGCACGGATCCTCATCGATCAATGCCTTCAATTCAGCGTCTTCGAAGGTTTTTGATCTTCTTTCACGCGAACGGTCGTCAACATCGAAATCACCGTCTTCGAAGCGACGGAATCAATCACGGCACGTTGTTTCACTTAGAGCAGCATCTCCGTAAACTTTTTGGAGTTCTCGATGCGCTCTGGCCGCCGTTTTCTTCGAACGAAAGAAGAAAAGCAACACTTCCCGCAAATGACGATTATTTGGCACAAAATCACAATCGACTAGCACGTACTACTGAAGCCATCTCTTTAAAAACAGCGAGAACTTAGTTGCGCACCTAATAGAAATTTAACGTTACTCTCACTATATGTATATACTCGTAGATGGTGTGTATATATAGAACTGTATGATTACGTTAAAACTAGGGTACATACATATATTGAATGGTATATTTAATAAAAGGTTACTGTGAAACTAAGGTACAGTCTTTAATTGGCAGTTGTTTAAATTCTAGCGGTTTTATAAGAATAAAATAATCCCTTTTTCCTTAATTAATTAAGAGGTTCGAGGTTGGAGTACAACACCAACCTAAATTACAGTGCATTTGTTTTATCAATTAGAGGGCCACCTATGTGTCATTCTCAGTACTTGTCAAACTATACTCGTAGTTGCCGAGTATAGCTTTCGCAAGTGTTATCCATTGAAGAACCTTCCTTTTGGTTTAGTTGTAGTTGACATATATTTCTTTGAAGTTTTATAAAAACACCGACGTTCTAGTAAATTGTGTTGTGTAATCAATGAAATATCGAGACCTGCTCCAACTACGGCTACACTTGAAGATAATTCTTCAGTATGAGATATCTTCTTGAACTCGGGTTTTTGAAAGATTCAACAGTGTTCCCTTTCAAATAGTTTTTATTATGAGGATTTTCTATAGAAGGCCGTTGTCCGATCTATGGAGTATACAGTCCGCCATGGGAAAGTTTTTTGTCATGTTTGTCTACCCAGATATTGACATTGCTACGATTTCGTGTGATTTTTCGAATTTCACGTAATCGATGTAAAATGATTTTCTCTTCATAGATTCTCTATTATTTTAAGTAAATGGGTAATTTGGCTGGCGCCTGTGGTTGGAATTTGTTTTCGTACGCGTATTTTGCCGTAGTTTTCCAGGTGCGACACTATTTAATTATCTATACGGAATACGAAAATTAATGTGGAAAGGGGTTAAGTTAGGTGAATAGTTTTACATTTTCACAAAATCATTGATTTTTAGACAACATAGCGTATGCAATATGGTCTCTAGCCATGTACACAAATATATATATATATATATATATATATATATATATATATATATATATATATATATATATATATATATATGAAGGACGGTTTAACGACCGTACCAATGATAATAAACAAGGAACTAGTAGGTAATTCGGTCTGTGAACTGAAAGACTTGATATTTTTTTCTTTACACTCTCTATATTTCGCCACTGCTTGGTGGCTTCTTCAGGAGAACCAAGAAAATTATCAAAGCCACACACTAACTAGACATGACATGAACATTATATGTTGGCTCATCTAACCTTGACACCTATTGATAGGTGTCAAGTTGTACAGAGACAGATACGTATCACGTAGAGGCAATTCCCCAAAATCTTGCCTACAATATTCGGTAATCTTCGAATCAGATCCAATCTGTGGTTGTAGGATAACTATTCCATCACTAACCACTTCGAAGAATTACTTCCGGATCACTTTTATATCTAACGTGGTTGCGACAGTAAGCGAATGACCTCGTCGCTTCACCTGTTGCTCTTCTCTGTCTTATCTCATCAAAAATGCCTCTCCCCTCCCAGATTCTGAAGTAAGGGTAACCTCTTTCCAGAGTCCGCAACTATTGATACCAATTTATGCATGTAACAATATACATATATATATATATATATATATATATATATATATATATATATATAGTTGGATTTCGTTTCGATTTCATCGAAACATCTTTTTGAGGAAAAATTTCCTTCTAAGGATACGGTAGCCCGAGAACACCTTAGCTCTCGACAAGATGGCACTAGTCATCTTCTGGAGCTGCTCTGTTGCTTACTAAAGCTGAAGATCGTCTGGTGTGTATCTAGTAATACCCTTAATTATACGTTGCTGCCTTGGAAAGGTGCTTAGATAACTGACGTCACGCGCTCTCAACTACGCGTGATTGGTCCCAATATCTGCGTATTCTGCAGTCGGTTCGTATGATTGTGTGAGTTCATTAACAAGTAATTGTTTCTATGTTTGCGGCAGATACTGACTGTCGTCACGTTTATTCAAGCTATTAGGTCTCTTCTTTATCTTGATCGACTAGAGAGTCGCAGCTAGATTTTCGCTCTTCGCTAAAACCTTGGTGTTGTCGAAACCGATAGAATGTCCTGTTAAGAGCCTATGTTGCGCTAACAATGACGTTGGTTCTTTTTAGACACCTGCAAAGAAAGAAGAACGTAAAAACGAACTGTCCTTCTCAGAATACTACACGCACGTGGCTTAGAACTCGAGAAAATACTTAATCATATGTGAAAACATCAAAGAGAGCAAATATAAAAATTTTTTAAAATTGTCAGCAAAAATCAGTTATTACAGTCAAACGACGCTTGTGAAAATGTTGGATAAAAGGGGACTCAGGTTCAATCACAGAGTTTAAGTCTGGGTGTGCCAAAGCAAGACGTCTGCTTTAGCACAGTAAAACGATAAATCCTATCCTTTATAAAACATTTATTGCGTTCTGCTATCTAGGTAAGAATAGAAAAATAGTCGCAAGTTATGGTTAAATCCGAATAGATCCAGCTTTTAAAGACAATTCCTATAACCTAGATGGTCAGAAACCTTCGATATGTCGGTATAAATAACGAAAGTAATTATGAATGAAATGATGAAAGTAGTCATCGTATTCACCAAATTTGGCTGTGATTTCTGGTTCTTCCGTAATAAAAAACAAAAATCTGCGTCCACTCAAAAGAATTGTTAATTCTGAACTCATTTTGAAATGCTCTCTTCAAGACAAATGCATTTAAGGAGTGTAAATATGAACTGTATTGACCTTGAAGAGAATTACTTTGGAAAAACTTTTATCATAAGTGTATTAATAATGACGTATCTCAAAGTTTATGAGTCAACATCATACACACCTCAAGTTACTTTGGTACGTAGACTTCCGCGGTCGTGGTCCATGCTATCTGCTTCTGGGTTTCCGGGCTGGAACCGCGTCACTAGTATATCTGCCGACGTTTCGTACCCATTTGTATGGGACATCTTCAGGGCTGAACTACTGCACTGAAACCAGTTTCAGTGCAGTAGTTCAGCCCTGAAGATGTCCCATACAAATGGGTACGTCGGCAGATATACTAGTGACGCGGTTCCAGCCCGGAAACCCAGAAGCAGATAGCACCTCAAGTTACTGTTTATAATTTTAACTCTGTTCAAAAATAATGGCAAAAAACATAATAATTTTCATAAAAACTCAACAAAGACTAAAATAATATTTTATTTCATACATATGTGTTTTAATAAAGACCGGAATAATTCACAATTAAACATACAGATTTTTTGATTTATATTTAAACATATACATTAAAAACAGAGCGACGTTTGCAACGCTCAATTTCAAAAAAACCGATGTATAAATTATATATTTTCTTTTAAATAACGTACATAAATAAAACCCAGATTAAATGTATGAATTGCTTTGAATACAAGGTCGGTGACATTTAAGCTTTCTTTCTCTCTCCATCATTCCCGTTTTTATTTCAGTATTCAATGATTTGCGCAAATCTATACTTTCAGCACAAACGACTCCCACATTAAAAGCTATTATTGAAGTCGTTTTAGACTTTTTCTTTGAAATTCACCTCTGCATAAGACTAATTTGTCACACAATTTTGCTCTTAACCAACATGATGTTTCTTTTAAATCGTGTTTTGTATTTCAAAAAGAAAACAGATTACGTAATTTTTATTTAATAATCACATTTGCTAACTTCTAGGTTGAAGAAATGCGAGCAAAATTCTTTTATACTTAAATATTCGAAATTAAATACTTTTTCAATTTTAATAAAAGCAACTCTAATTTACAAAATTTAAGGTCCATCGACCCTATTTTTTGTAAATAATCGCCATTCATAGCAATATATTTGCCCTATCTCCCGTTTCATTGTTAAAAATATCCCAGAAATTCGAGATTAGGTTATGAAGCTGCCTCGTCTTTCCACATTTCATCGTCTCCACATTGTCTCAATGCCACTCTCGTTTGACTATTTTGCGTTGTGGGAACAAATAGACGTAGCAGACTATTAAATCTTGTCACTAGGGAGGATGACCTAACATAGTGATAAAATTACCCAAGAACGATCGGTTTGAATTGAAATGCATTGTCAGCAGCACCACAGTGGACAACGCCATGAATGTCGAAAAAGGAACAATATTACTTTGATTTTCTATCTCTTGATCTATATTTTTTCGTTCCTGATATATTGTTCATTTGTTTTCCATTTTTTTGCCCTGTGATTTCAGCTCGCTGCCGTACTGTATGTCGTTCGTTTTCACTTTCAAAGTAACTGCAAGGTTTGAACGAAATTTTTCCAATTAGCACAGCAGTTGGTGAGTCTTTATTTTTGGTCTGACTTTGAGACATTTTTTGCACACAATTGTTTCAATCCCAAATTCAGTTCATCAAGAATAAACCGGTGGATGATCAAAAAGCATAATAAACACACACGTTTGATATTTTTATCAAGCCAGGAGATGGTCGATCTGGTCTTGCATTGTACCGCCTTTGCAGTCTTCGTGTCCCTCACTAAAATGCTTTAACCACTTGAAAAAGCTGGTCTTCAATTTGATATCTCTACAAACAATCTTCAACATTCCATGAGTGTTCTGAGAGCTTATTCCAGATTTTATCAAAAATTTAATTTTGAATTGTTATTGAGCTTTTCTTTCTATTTATGGTATCAATCAATATCGCCAGGGAGAAAATTGGTGACAGTAGGTCTTCCACTAACAAAGCAGCCAGAGCACATAGAACTATAATTCATCACCAATGGTTACACTTTCAAAAAACATTAACTCAAGGACACTCTTGTAACTCAGTTCAAGTATTTGTTGGACAGACTACATATAACTAGCATGTTATGATGTTTAAGTGAACACCAAAGAAGCGTCTACTTTTCAAAATAAGTTTCGGAGTTATAGGACCAAAACAAGCCTATCTACAAATAGTAATTAAAGCTGCGCCCACAATATGTATATAGTTGTTGAGTATAGGTTTCCGCGAGTGCTATCCATTGAAGAATCTTATTTCTGATTTAATCGTGGTTGACGTATATTTCTTTGAAGTTTTATAAAAACACCGACTTTCTAGTAAATTTTGTTCTGTTATCAGTGATACCGCGAAACCTACCCCAATCACGATTACACTTGAAGATAATTCTTCAATATGCGATATCTTCTTCGGCGGGGGATTTTGAAAGATTCAACAGTTTTCTTTGTCATTTGTCTGTTTATCTGTCTCTTTCAATCACAGGTATTGGGAATGGGTCGTGAGTAGCTAGTTTCTGAGATAGTGGATGACACGATTTCATGGGTATAGTAGAATCTGTATATGTTAGTTTCCTGTTTATTTTAAAAATGAAATTATTACTGCTTCGTGTTATAGTAAGATCCAGAAAGTTAATAGATTTTTAATTTCTAATTCTGTGGTAAACCTGATTGAAGGTTGTAGGGAATTCGTAAAGTTGAAATATGACTTGAGTTGGCTAACACGTAGACAATATAATAATGGGGTTCTCCGTTACTGATAGACAACTGAAGTTATAGATTAAATAGTTTTTCTTACAAAAACTAAATAGTTTTTATTATGAGGAAGATTTTGTAAAGAAGATGGTTGTCCCATCTATAAGGTTTTTCAATAGGGATGATATGATTTTGAAGTGACATTTCGGCCATTTGTAATATGTCATGATCTGTCATTTGTTTTTCATTGTATTCAGTAGTGCTTACAAATTCATCATGGAGAGATATACGCAAGAACAACGTTTACAAATTATTCAGTTTTATTATCAAAATAATCGTTCTCCAATTGCAACTTTTCGTGCGCCTTTGCCATTTTATGGTCGTAATAATCGTCCAAGTGTGTTCGTCATTCGTCGAATTGTTAAAAATTTTGGGGTTACATTTTCTTTACATAATTTTCAAGTGCCAATAAGACAAAGAACCGCTCGAAGTAAGGCAAATATTGCTGCCGTTCAGGCAAGTGTTACTGAAGACCGTAGTTTGTCGATTCCAAGATGTTCTCAACAATTGCGACTGTCTCAAACCACAACCTGGCGGATTTTGAGAAAGGATTTGGGTTTGCATCCCAATAAAATTGCTTTCACTCAAGAACTGAAGCCATTGGATCACCGTAAACGTCGTGAATTTGCTGATTTTGCCTTGGAACAACTTGAAAACGATAGCGATTTTTAAAAGAAAATCATCTTCTCTGATGAGGCTCACTTTCATCTGGATAGTATGGTAAATAAACAAAATGTCGATTCTGGTGCAAAGAAAATCCACAAATTATTTATGAAAAACCATTACATTCACCTAAATTGACAGTTTGGTGTGGTTTTTGGTATGGTGGAATCATCGGTCCGTACTTCTTTCAAAATGAAGCTGGTAACACCGTTACTGTCAATGGAGAGCGGTATAGATTGATGATAACCAACTTTTTATGGCCGACATTGGAAGAAGTTGATCTTGACAACATTTGGTTCCAACAAGATGGGGCTACGTGCCACACAGCAAATGCAACAATAGAATTATTGCAAGAAAAGTTTGAAGATTCGATTATTTCAAGAAATTGTGATATTGAATGACCTCCAAGAAGTTGTGATTTAACACCATTAGACTATTTCTTGTGGGGTTATTTGTAGTCATTAGTCTATCGAAATAAACCAGACTCTCTTCAAGCTTTACAAGTCAATATTGAACGTGCCATTCATGACATACGACAAGATTTAGTGAAAAAAGTGCTCGAAAATTGGGTTCATCGAATTCGTTCCTGCAGAAGAAGTCGTGGAGGCCATTTGAATGACGTTTTATTTAGAACTTAACTGTATCGATCGTACTTCACATTAAATAAAAAACTTTTGAATTTTCTTAAAAATAAGTGTATTTTTTTTAAAGAAATCATATCAATCTTATTGGAAAACTTGTTATAACTTCAGTTGTCTATCGGTAATTTGTATGTATGTTTTACATCTACCCCTATCTTGTAATTGCTTTTCGTTTTCTTACATAAAGGAGATTGTAACCTGTATTGTATCTGCTTCATAGCACCCTAACCGACGAAACTAGTCGCAGTAAATATATAATATAATGTGAAATTTTGACAAAGTGTTTTATTTATTCCTTGGTGTAAAGGCATTTCACAAAGTAACGACCTCAACAATCAATTATTATTTTTATTAATTTATATACTGATACTTACATATGGTATATGTATATCTTTTATTCTTGGAACATTTTCTTGTCAACGAGGGATGCAGAATAATATTTCGCCATTACTTCAAGACGACAATGTCAAAAGGAAAATCATCCAAATGAATCCCACAGTATTTACGGTGCGCTCAAAGGGGTGGAAAAAATTTAAGTGCAAAAGTTACGAAATAAATTTTTGCTTTTTTTTCTGGATCTTTTGCATCACCGCGCTGACCTCTGAAATGAGATTCGCCTTATTCTACTTTATACCACGGCAGTAAAAGGAATTCGCCCGGTTATCGATTTTATTGGAGAGAAGGGAATTTCTTTTTTTTTATATTATTTTCGATCTCGTTTACAACATTGATGAGGTATAGATGATGAAAGAAAAGCCGTGGAATGAGAGACTTTCAAATGACAACGCTTACGTATCTATATTGATATCAGTTAAGGGGGGCATTAGTAGAAGAACAATATGTGTTTACTATCTGGTCTAATGAAAATAGCTTTCATTTTTGAGATTCCGCCGTTTTTTTTAATATATTGAGGGTAAGTATTATGTATATTTACAGGAGCGACCGGTAATGATTATTCGAAAAATATTGAAAAACATACTACTGTAGGCAAAAAATAGTAAGACTTTTTAATTTAAATTTCGCGCGAAAACCCATTCGTCGAAATATTTTTTTTCTAGGTTGGTCTGACTGTCAGTGACATCTGTGCCAAATGTCACATCAAAATAATCATTAGTGTTTAGCATACGTTTGTCTTTCTGAAGTACAAAAAGTGCATTCGGCGATTTTTACAATGAGTGAAATTATTCAACAAAGAAGTTCCATTAAATTTTGTGTACGGAATCAAATTTCTGGTGCCGAAACGTTCAGAATGTTGCAAAAGGCCTTCGGTGATAATTGTTTGTCGCGAGCAAGTGTTTTTGATTGGTACAAATTATTTAAAGAGCGTCGAGAACGCATTGATGACGAACCACGTCCAGGACGGCCATCAACATCAACTGATGATCAACACGTCAATAGAATCAAGGAATTGGTGCTTGAGAATCGACGATTAACAGTCAGAGACCTTACTGGCATCGTTGGAATATCGGAAGGATCAATGAAAACCATTTTGAAAGATCACTTGGGCCTAAGAAAAGTGAAAGCACGATTTGTTCTAAAATCACTCAATTTTTTCGAAAAACAGCGTCGCGTTGACGTCTGTGAAACAATGCTTTCCGACTATCAAGACAAAATGAAAGGCATCATAATTGGAAATGAGACTTGGATCTACGCTTATGACCCGGAAACAGACGATCAATCGGCCGAATATCGTATCAAAGGTGAGCCGAAGCCCAAAAAACCACGTCAAAGCAAGTCAAAAATCAAGGTTATGTTGACAGTTTTCTTAGATTATCAAGGTGTGGTGCACTCCGAATTCCTTCCAACCGGCCAAACTGTCAATAAAGAATACTATTTGAGTGTTATGCGTCGTTTTCGCAATGCTATTCGTAAAAAGAGGCCGGAATTACTGGCCGACAGCTCTTGGTTTTTGCACCACGATAATGCACCGTCGCATACTACATTAATTCTTCGTGAGTTTTCGCCAAATTTTCAACCAATATCGTGCCGCAACCATCGTATTCGCTTGATTTAGCTCCGTGTGACTTCTGTCTATTCAGCAAACTCAAACGACCGCTCCGGGGAAACCGTTTTGAGTCAATTGAAGACATTAAACGGAATCGCTACGCGCATTGAAGGCTATTCCTGAAATTGACTTTAACAACTGTTTCGAGAATTAGAAGAAACGTTGGCACAAGTGTATTGGGGCCATGGGGGATTACTTTGAGGGGGACGAAATAGATTTGGAAGAATAAATTAAGAGTTTAAAAATTATGAACAAAGTCTTTGCACATGCCACTTGCAGTTAGAAAATCAATGATGAACGTCGAACGATGAGACGGTGCTTTTTCATGAAACAAACGCCACCTACCATTTTCACGATATTGAGGGCGCACACGACGAATATGCTCCAAAGACGATATACACCAAGATAATATACAGCCAGTTACAATAGAATACCTGAAGTTTTCGTCCTTTTTTGAGTCTTTAACCAAGTCTGTACAATATTAAACTAAGTTAGCATGTGTGGTACAAACCTTGCCCGAATCTTTCTTAGTCCGAATGCTGTGCCAAAATACGATGAATTGAATTTTTGGAAATATTTAATTCCATTTCCACTCATCGCAATAATCACAGATTTTTTTGCACTAGGATGTTCCTCACCATTATGTCCGTACGAGCGTCTTTAAATCGTTTATACCACTCATACATACTCGTACGTGAGAAACACGCATCACCATACACTTGTTTCGTCAAATTAAACGTTTCAGTAAACTATTAACCGAGTCTACGAGTAAAACAGATTTGCTCTTTGTTCAAAATTCATTTTTCGACGAATACCAAATACACACTGTTACTTTATGCGCTATTTCTTTGCTTCTAATGATGCAGATATCATAATATTTTGACACAGTAAATGAAAGTTCTACTTTAAATAAAGTTTTTTATCTAGTTTCCCTCATATCAAGCTATATAGTCTATTACCAGCGGGATTATAGAATTAGGAAATAAAAAAAACACACCAATAACTGGATATAAAACCTTTTCACGGTGTTTAAAGATGTCATATTGACTACACTGCAAAATATTCGCAATTCTAGAGTTCTATATTTTATTCATATTTCATTTTTTTTTTCCTAACAAAGAGCTCTTGTAAGCTTCCACTTCTTGTTCGCTTTTTATAATTTGCCTTTCATCTTCTACATCCATTACACTTTACTTTTTCAGAAATTCAATTAAATATAATTGGAACATGTTTATAGCAGACACTCTTGTTTATATGAGTAATAGGTACTCCACTATATAAAGGTGTAAAATATATAGGACGTGATTTGGAAAAGGTTCAGTCGCCATTATTTGGTTTAGTTTGAAAGTGCGAAGATGATAATTTGGTACGTAGACTTCCGCGGTCGTGGTCCATGCTATCTGCTTCTGCCGACGTGTATGTTGAAACTCAGTTTTAGTGCAGTAGTTCAGCCCTGAAGATGTCCCATACAAATGGGTACAAAAAGTCGGCAGATATACTAGTGACGCGGTTCCAGCCCGGAAACCCAGAAGCAGATTGCGAAGATGATATTTGCAATTTGAAATAAAAGTAATCGAATGATAACAAGTCTTGCTCACATGATGTTCGGAGCATCCAGAAGTACAAAAATTGCGCAGGACTTTCTTTCTGTAATTTTACGCTTCGCGTACATAATATTTTGTTATATATATCATGTTTTTAAATTAATTTATTTTAATTTAAATACAAGTCGATTTTGAATGCATAAATTATGATTTAGATATTCTTTGTGTTATATTCAGATCCGAAATCTTTCCGAATTCGTCAGACAGAGTCAGATTTTAATGAAATTAGTCGTTTTTCAAAAAGCCAAGTACCTAGAACGAACGCCTTTTCTTGAAATAGTCTCAGTAACTTTCTATTAACTCATGTTCGATATTAATTCTATTTTATTGATTTCTAAATGCAATTAGAGATACAAATATTAATCCTTTTTTTTCCACATAGAATATACGTGTATTATTTCGCTCCAAATAATTTAATATCAAGTATTTGCGGCTACATTAAAATCAATGCAGGCCAATATCATTGAACAATCGAATTCATTTGATAACATTTTCAATAAAAGTTTACCACTGTTCATTTCACGGTAAAATTAAGACCGTACATTATGGCGATTCAAAAGGACTAATTATTGAACCACATTGATCTATAGCGTATCTGGCAACATAGGATATAAATCCGAAAGTTTGAGAAGATCACCAAATTCGGCTCTATGAATTCATGAAGATATCGCTGACACCACATTTTATCGTCTTAAGTCGAGAAAAGTTTCTTCAGAAACCGCTCAACAGCACTCAGAAAGAGACTTTGATACGGAGGACTCATGGATATTGAATCGCGAGACTGCGCTTCGAAGGAGTGACAACCCTTATTCAACGTAACCTCCGCACAGATTTGAACTACCACACCAGAGCTGGGTTTCTCTCAATAGAGTGCTAAGATGTCATAGTATATCTAGTCAGATGCTACACAATGGTGCATGAGGCCGAGCCCTGGATGCGACTGTAGCCCGTAAAACCTGTATGAATGTAGTCGCCAAACATGCCCTGGCACACAAGAACACAGCCACACCTGAAGCCGTTCCAAAATTTCGATTTAAAGCTGTGATTTTCGTAAAAGCAATCTCGATATTTACTGTGCCATAAATTAAATAAATAATCATTAAAAATACTTAAAAGAAAATTTCTACAATCTTTTCTGTAAGTAGCACTTATTTCCACTTTATAACGGTACAATTAAACCAAAAGAAAAACAATTATTGCAGTTACAGAAAAAAGGATTTAGAAATGAAAACTCCTAACTTTCTGCTATTACATCTTTATTACACCTTACGGTGAGAAGAGAACCCTCATCACCTGCTTGCCAGGTAGATACTTTACTATTGAACTTACCAGGATTGTGAAATTCAATACTGTAATTACGCCATAAATCCTTTTTCATTGATATATGCCATAAGTATAACGATGTTTTCATTAATTTACATCATGCAATGCATGTAATTATGTATATATACATGTGTGTACACCTGGTGTACCGGAAAGCCATTACCGGTTTTTCTAACAAATGTCGCTAGGTTTAAGTATGCAATTTTATGATTTGACACATATGCCATTTTATTGTACTGACATCAAGCTTTAAAGCCATACATGTTATGTTTTGCGAAAGTAATAATGTCATAGATTCACATCTCTTTGAAAATGACGAGTTTCGTGCCTGAAAAAGTGTATTTACGGCACCCATTACTTCTCTTATTTAATCAAAAGAAAAAATCCGCTGAAAGTCATCAACCGAAACTCAAAAACAATTGACAGAAGCGTTAAATGTGGCCCAAGAAACGATTAGCGACCGCTAGTAATCGGTCGCTAATGGTTTCTTGGGAATAATACAAAAAATTGTAAAATGGGTGCCACGCCAGTTGCATTTCTGCATCGAATAGTGAAGGGCGATGAAAAATGGATTTATTTCAAAAACCTTAAGTCCAAAAAATCATGATTATCATCTGGCGAAGCCGGCCCATCGACTCCAATGGCAAATCGTTTTGGTCGCAAGACAATGCTCTGTGTTTGGAGGGACCAGAATGACGTGGTCTATTACGAACTACTGAAACTTGGTGAAACAGTTAATACTGATAGCTACTGATAACAAATTATCAATTTGAACCACGTATTGGTAGAACAACGACCGGAATGGGCCCAACGACACGGTAAAGTAATTTTGTAGCGCGATAAAGCGCCGTCTCATTCAACAGAACCGGTCAAGGAAGCGTTGAAAGCACCTGGATGGGACATAGTATCCCACCCGCCGTACTCTCCAGACCTTGCCCCATCCGAATATCACCTTCTCGCATCAATGGGACATGCGCTTGCAGAGCAACACTTCACCGATTTCGAAGAAGTTAGAAAATGACTCAATGAATGGTTTTGTTCAAAGAATAAACAGGTTTTGTGGGAAGGCATCCATGAATTGCCTGGAAGATGGTCACGATGTGTAGAATCAAATGGCTGATACTTTTAACAAATAAATTTTTCCATTTTCTTGAAAATTATATGTTTTTTACGAAAAAACCAGTAATGACTTTCCGGTACACCTGGTATATATTGTACAACTGCATATGCATCGTACTCGTATTTATAAATTTCACTAATTTAACTTCGTGTATATCCTTAAAAATAAGAGTTCTTATAAATTATTATGAATACTTTTTACTCCTCTAAAAAATTATTTTCTTTTGATTACTTAAGAACCACTCGAAAGGACTTCATTTTGTTTTACATTAATTCAAGATTTCAATTTAACGCTATATAGCATCTCATATGTATGTTACAGTACTTGTATTTACCTTGTTTCTAAAGCCTTTGCACTGCAAAATCACAAAATTAAATTCCTGGAAAAGTGTCACTGGCGAAGGAAAAGTAAATAGTGTGACATTATGCAAATGCTAGCCTGCGCTTAACATATTTTTCTTTTCAATTTATGTTCTTGTATCACGTACATCTAAGTAAGCAGAGTTTCTTTTTTTCCTTTTCATTCTTGTTTGTTGCCCTTCAGTACGCCATTCGCTCTCGTGCTCCGTGAAACAAAAAAAAAAGAAAAAAACGAAACAAAACGAGACTTCCCTGTATAGATATGAAGTAAACTAAGACTCCTTGTATTTACTTTGTGAAACGTGTTTGCTTTGCTTTATTAGATTTTAACAAAAATCTGTTCAGCAAACACGAATCGAGATGACAATACCCGACCGTAAATTAATAAAAGAAACAACGTGCAACGTTTTTATTACATTAATCCCTGTTGTTTTCTAGAATCGTGACTGTTATTGCCGTTTATTTAGAATTTAATATAAAATTTATATTAGCCTCACGTCCTATACATAATCGAACAATTAAAAATGCTATTTTCAACAGCTTCCTATTAAAGTTATATACATCAATGTACGGTAAAAAGAAACGAATGCTTTAATATAGCGATTCTCGATCTGTGGGCCGCGATAACTTTAAATAGGGGGGCACGAGCATATCGGAAAAATGAGAAAAAATATTCATTTTCTTGAAAATTATTTAATTTACTGAAAAAAAGGCAGGTAATTTTGATGGAGCCTGTGGTTGATTAACTTAATCACTGAAGGTTGATATATAACCCCTTTCCACATTAATTTTCGTATTCTGTTTGCGTATTTTAACAACTTCTCATCATCAGTAGATAATTAAACAGTGTCGCACCTGGAAAACTGCGGCAAAATACCCGTCCGAAACAAATTCGGCACACGATCTGTACCGTCGAATGCCAGAACGCACACTGTACATTCGTTTCACATAATTTTTAAAAGATTGTATTTTAGTCTTAAACTAAAACAAAAGAGAAAAGAAAAAAGAAAAAAGGAAAGGAAAGAAAAGCGCCTGCATGCTTTTATTGCACTCTCCCTTGTCTGTCGTTTAAAAGATCAAAGAGAGATGAGTTATGGTTGGGGCCCAGGTTAGTGTTCAACACATGGCATGGAGTGATTTTGAAGTTGAATTGAAATATAATATTTTCCAAGAATTTGGATTATATACGTAGATGATATTTTCGCGATTTTCAATACACATAAATGCAACTTGGAAGATTTCGTGAAGTATTTTTTAACCCGCCTTTGATGACCCTAATCATTTTAAAAACGGATTTTTTTTACTTTCAACATATGGAACATCTAAAATTAAGTTTTTTATTCTTTGAAAGTAATGTATTTTGTCCAAAATTACTAACTTATTCCCTTGATCTGGTTTCTAGCGAAAACAGACCTTCAGCTTAAGACTTTTAATAGAGTTATATCATTATTAACTGACTACTGTACTTAATTTGTATTCTACAGGCCTCTCTAATGAAGTTTTCTGAACCTGAGCCTAAATTCTTAAATGAGGTTTCAATGCCTGCAATCACCTCCTCGGTGGAAGTATCACGGCTTGGCAAATAATATTTTAAGCCTTCGTTTAATGAGTTTATTTGTTCACGATTAAGAGTCTCAGATGAATTATTGACGACCAGTGTTTCTTTTATAGAAACTATATCAATACTACTTATTAATG
Organism: Dermolepida albohirtum; assembly: GCA_031893035.1. NCBI lineage: Eukaryota > Metazoa > Arthropoda > Insecta > Coleoptera > Scarabaeidae > Dermolepida > Dermolepida albohirtum. The sequence goes on along the minus strand of JAVIWB010001955.1, from coordinate 83,676 downwards.
GTGAACGAAACTCCTTGAATCTCTTATTTAGACCTCTAACTTTTGTTTCTAATTTACGATTTGTAATTTCTCCAATTGTTCTATAAATATTACACAACTCTGCGAATTCAAAATTATTCAATTTTTTTGTTCGTTTCAAATATAGTTCGTACAATTCCAATCTACTTCATTTACCATACAGACAATTCATTTCTAGTTTTAATTAATTAGTCTCCATTAAAAATTACCATTATTATTATTTGCTGTAATTATTTGGGCACCATAAATGATTGTATTTGCAGCATATGTACAAATAGAAGACACATTAAGCTTTATTTTGATGATTTCGTTTTTGACAAATCTTACACAGAACGTTTATAAAGTAGTTTAGAGAAAGCACAACTTTAGATGACCAAAACTTTTGTTTTTCAAATACAATGCCACATTGATTTTAGTATTATATAATGGGCCATCGCGAAAACATTTTCCTTGAATAAAACATGAGCCTACGAAGCCTAAAATATTTGGAAAAATAAATAACATAGTTTTCCCAATACGTCTAATGAACTCTTTCCATCAATTATCTTGCATAAAACTTTCAATATGTCGTCCGTTACACCTTATAGTATATTCATTGGACACTTGAATATTTCATTCATGCAATTGTTCCGCCAGTGTTTTATTCATTTTATTTACACTGTGTAAAACTAGTTTAACATAATGAAATTTTCTCTTGAACACGGCACCAGTGACTGCAAAAAAATGTCCTTGTTACTCTGATATATATATCACACACAAAATTAACAAAAAAGGACATTCATTACGAATATATGAGTATGTATTATGTACGTATGCATGTACTGCCCATACCGGACAACCTAGTTAAGGTTCAACACAACAGACGCGGATACATGAACATTTTATGAAACGTCCTTACGTATTCCAGTGAAGAGTAACAAATTTCAACCGGTGGTATTTCAAAAACATTGTACGAGTCACTTTTAAGTGATTTATTTTGTTAAATAAAATAACTTGTCACGCCTCTAACAAGTGTGCTTGATAGCTATATCCCAAACACGTATTCCTTACCTGTAAAGGATTATAACGGGTGGGACATTTAAAAGTTTAAAAGTTTAAATTTAAAAATGCAATAAAACAAAAACCGTTGAAATTTTGGCAAATTTATTTTTTTGTTGTGAAGTATTGTTCCGGTTAGAGATGGAATATTATTTCATTCACAGTACCCCATTCGATCGGACCAATTTTCGAGCACTTTTTCGAGTGTATGGGGCCGTATCTCGGCAATGGCATCACAAATGTTGCCCTTCAAATGCTCAATTGTTTCTGGTTTGTCTGCATAACACTTGTCTTTAACGGCGCCCCACAGAAAATAGTCCAACGGTGTCAAATCGCAGCTTCTTAGCGGCCAATTGACATCACCATTTCGGCTAATTAAACGGCCATCAAACGTTTGACGCAATAAATCGATTGTGGCATGAGATGTGTGGCAAGTTGCACCATCCTGTTGAAACCAAACATCGTTCACATCAATACCATGAAGAGCGGGTGCAAAAAAATCGGTTATCATGGTGCGATAGGTGTCTCCATTGACCGTAACGGTTGCGCCGTCCTCATTTTCAAAGAAATATGGGCCAATGATCCCTCCGCTCCACAAGCCACACCAAACAGTCACTCGTAATGGGTGCATTGGCTTCTGTAAGACCACGTGTGGGTTTTCTGAGCCCCAAATACGGCAGTTTTGCTGGTTAACGTACCCACCAAGATAAAAATTAGTTTCATCCGAAAAGATTATTTTTCTGGCAAAATCGACATCATCGTGCAGTTTCTCGTTGGCCCATCTAGCAAAGCGAAAACGAACCGGATGGTCATGCGGCTTCAACTCTTGAACCAATTGAACTTTGTAAGGCGTCATACCGAGATTGCAAAATTCGACGTAAACTATGACGACTTGTTGTTGACGGATTCTCACGCACACTCTCAGCCATAGCTTCGATATTTTCGGGTGTACGCACTGTACGAGCACGCTCACGTCTTGACGCATCAACAATGAAGCCAGTTTCACGAACTTTAGCAATAAACTTGCGTATACAGGGCACTATTGGTCCTTCTCTGCGACCAAATTTTGTACAATATTTTCGTGCAATTTCCCACCAATTGTCTTTGTTTTGAAGATAAATTTTCAATAAATCCCAACGTTGCTCAAGCGTAAATCGATTCATTTCATTCAGTGGAGATAATATACTGAATTTTGTGAAAGAATAGAATGACGTAAGTATTGCCAGATTCTAAATAACCGGTGGTTCAAATTTAAACCGATAGATGGCCCACCCTCTATGACCTCTTAAGCGCTAATTAGCTAGACTTTCAGATAGTTAGGGAGGGTTTTCTGAAAAATTATCTTAAAAGGCGCCACAGTATTCCCTAGAAATCATCTACTAATACTGAAGCGAAAAGGATAAAAAAAAACACGTATTGGTCTTACAAATATCCTCATGGTTGAGATAAGAAGAAGGAAAAAGAATAATAAAAGAACGAATACACTAATTGAAAGGCTAAAATAAAGAAAATCTACAGATTTATTGGCTGAGAAGGAAAAAAGACATTACATCACTCTCCTAGTTCGTGTGCTTAAAATATAATGCTCGATATTGGGAATAAAAGCAATAAAATGATCAGAATACGTTATATATTATACATTAACCATATAGATACACTGAATATGAATTCAAGCCTACATAAGTTCTGTTCCTTACAATATAAAATATACAAAACATATAGAGAATTGTATTTTCATTATTTCTCTTAACACACGCTAAACCAAAGATAATCCAGATAATATATAAATAAGTTATGTTCAAATGAAGGAGGTAAAATGATGTAAAAACGTTTAAACTAGATCGAATATTATAATAATTTAATTGAAATAAGTGTATATAAAAATTATTGGGTAGGGACAAACCAAAAAATATATAGGAATTTTTTTCAAGAGCTTAAGAACTTAAAATGATAGTACAAGACAGAAATATTGCTGGAATGACATTTTTTTTATTATAATCTGGTAGATAATTTCATGGCATTTATTTTTTAAATATGATTTCCGGCATACGTCCGCCGCGGCTACGAGTTACATGGTCCATTCGATCAGTCCAATTTTTGACTACTTTTTCCAATAAATGTGGCCGTATGGCGTCAATGGTGGCTTGAATATTGGCTTCCAATGCTTCAAGAGTTGCTGGTTTGTCGACATAAATCAATGACTTAACATAGCCTCATAAAAACTAATCCAGAGGAGTTAAATCGCACGAACGAGCGGGCCAATGGACAGGATCGCTTCTGGAAATAAAGTTGTCACCAAATCGATTTTCCTTATTGACGTAGCCATTTAACTAGAAATGAGCTTTATCACTAAACACAATTCTTTGATAAAAATGCTCATCTTCGGACAGTTTAAAATGAGCCCAATCAGCAAAAATGCGACGCAAACGATGGTCGTTTGGCTTCAATTCTTGCACGAGCTGTATTTTATAGGTACGTAAGCCAAGATCCTTACGTAAAATTTTCCACGTAGTCGAAGGACAAAGGATAACAAATTGAGAACGGCGATGAATCGACATTTCGGCGTCTTCTTCAATACTTCGCGCTACAGCAGCAATATTCTCTTCGGCACGCACATTTCTTCGTCTTGTTGATGATTTTGAATCAAGAAGAGTAAAATTAGTGCGAAAACGATCAATAACTGCACGAATTGCTTGCTCACTAGGCCGATTATGTTGACCGTAAAATGGACGAAGTGCTCTATGAACTTCGCGAACAGATTTAGTTCTTTCAAAGTAAATTTCCACAATTTGCAAGCGTTGTTCTGGCGTTAAACGATTCGTGATGACTTGCCAAACCCTACTGAACAGATATGTCAACACAGTTTGACATTATCAGCTGTCAAACTATAGTTATCAATATCGATAGTTCTCATGCAGCTGAAAAAACAACCATTATATTGAAATTGAATTATATATCACTTGTTTACTCGATATCATAACTTGTTTAAACATATTTCACTTTATAATAGGTGTACATCTAATATAATAATTTTCGATTTTGAATTTTCTATTCTTTTTGATAACCAATTAAGCTTTAAATACAAACCATTAAGTGTTAACGCAACTGACTATTTAAATTTTAATTCATTTATGTGAACTCAATGTCATTATTTTAAAAGGTTTCTAAACTTAATAACTCACAAACGATGTCTTAATAATAATTTACCTGTTCGAAATCGAATTGTATTTAAATTAAATAAAATATTATAATTTTAAAAATATTACAAAAAGTTATGGTATATGCGAAGTGTAATCGTATGAAATAGAAAAACGGGCTGTAATTCATTCAGTTTCACAGTCTTCACAATAAAACCTTGACTGATTCCCTATACTGCTTTGGAAGCATATTACGCATGTTTTTTTAGCTATTCTTTAGTTGTTAACACGTGTCTTTGTTGTAAATTAAAAGAAGACGCATACGATACGTGTATACTTGAATTAATAATCTCTAATTTAATATTCTGGCACATTCTACATGTACCTTGTTACAATATTTTTACAATCAATTACACCGTATATATTTTATGGTGTAAACGTTGAGAAAATTCATAAAATTAAGAATCTTCGAGACGTTTTTTCTACTTGAAAGAATCTCTTTCGATATAAGTTCTCATGTATATTACTGGCTTGTTAAACTAAATTTTTCCATTTCAATAAACTCGACAAATGATCTGTGCTGTCGACTGCGGAATATGTATTTGATCTGCAGTATTCTGTCATATCCAGTGCTTCATCGATTTATGAAGACGCTTTTATAGGTTTAGTGGAAGGCTGTGTTATTGGAATGTCCTGATAAAATGCCGTAAATTCCACATGTCTAGTTTCTAGTGATTTTACTATTTTATCTTCTGAAACTGAGTTCTATCAAATGGATCGTTTATGAGAAGCAATTTTGCGATAGAAAGAGTGGCTTAACTTTTAAAATGGAGTTAGTTTTATGTGACCAAATGCTTTCTATATTTCATCAATTATTTTATTAGTGTTGGCAATATATAGTGAAAAATATAAGTAAGAAGTCGATTAAGTGTTAAGAAAAAGTGGATTTTCTTGTGTATTAAAACTGATGTATAAATTAATTCTTGTTTTGTAATAATTGCATTATCAATTTCTATATGAGCAATTATTTTATACCGACGTAAAAGTAATCAAGTCTTACTTTCAACGCAAACCATCTCAATTATATATACTCTGTTATCATTCTTTTATAAATAAGTTAATAGGCTAGGTGGAGCAATTGGTACGATGCCCATTTTCTCCGATAATCACACAATACTAAAGGCACTAAATTCACTAATTTTCAAACACGTACGGCATTGCACGCGCGTCTAGAATGAACTTAGTGATCGCAAGAAAGTGACGATAGCCTGAAGCTCAGGATATGAAAGTTACAGGACCGAAAGGAAACGATCCAACTGGTCAAGCTCCGTCTATGGTTCTCATAAGAATAGATTTTTTCTGCAATGCAAAAGAACATGAAAACGGCCATGAAAAAAGATTGGAAATAGATGTAGGAAAAAGTGGAAGAATCAGGTCGAGCAAGCAAAAATAGCTTCTTAGGAAACAATTATCCAAATTTACGAGAAAACTACTGCAACGCTTGGGAAAACTGTGGTCACATTTACACTCCTCTTGAAGGAATTAAAACTCAAAAATTAACGTCGGTAGTTCGACTTGAGACCATAAGGATTTGACAAAACGCCTTGGGATTATTCCCAGTTCCCGCCTCTGCACTTCATAATATGGATGCAAATTTTAATGAAGGCTATGGTCGATTAAATTAATCAATTAAAGTCAATCCACAATAATTCTATAATCAAAACAGCATTTTTATGAATATGGCAAACAAATAAATTATTAACTTTACATAATTAAAGTTTAACTAAGTTAATTTTGATGAAGCCTGTGGGTAATTAATTTAATCACTTAAGCTTGATATATAACCCCTTTCCACCTTAATTTTCGTATTCTGTATACGTATTTCGACAACTAAGTTGCCATCATCAGCAGATAATTAAACAGTGACTTTCGACGGTACAGATCGTGTACGGAAATTGTTTCGTGAGGCCCTTTCTCGTAGTTTTCCAGATCCGACGCTGTTTAATTATCTGCTGATGATGATAACTTAGTTGTCGAAAGACGTGTACAGAATACAAAAATTAATGTGGAAGAGGTTATACATCAGCCCTAAGTGATTAAAATTAACAAAATTGATTAATCAAAATAGACGACGTAGGTTTTAATTTGAGCACACAAATTGTGTATTCTTCTTGGATATTATTGGACCGAAACTTTTTTGAACTTCAGAGACAGTGAAAAGTTATTATTTTGAAATACACAAAGCAAATCGAAGAGTAAGTTCCTGTGATATCCATCTCTCCGTGTAGGTTTACTGATAATAAACTAGTGAAAAGTTATCTCGAAAGGCACAAACCAAATCGAAGAATAGATTTCCTCGATATCCGCCTGTCTGTTCATTTACAGTAAACCTACACAGGTAGGTAATTACATAAGTAAATAATAATACAAAATAACAAAAAATAAAGTAATTATTGCATTATTAGTTAGAAACTTAAATATTTGAATGAAAAATATAAAAGCTGCCATTAAAACAAGAAAGAATAGTCTTTAATAATATTTTATTGAAGTAATAAATTGATTATCAATTATAATAAAGTCATATATAGTTAAAAAATATTTTATTAAAAATATATTAAATATGAAACGCATAAACTAAAGTACGTATAACAAAAAAATAGCCTAATAATTCTATATAAATGTATAATTAAGTTCTTTACGATGAGAAATTAATGAAAAATATTATTTTCTAATACTTCATCGTTAATTAAATTCACAGGAATTATACTGCTCGGTGTCCTAATTGGTAAAGCAGCCGTCTGGGCAACGGCAGATAGAGATTCGAATCCTTCTTCGGCGCAGAAATTTTTAATTAATTTCTGTGTATTTAATTAACGATGGAATAGCAGAAAATAATAATTTTCAAAAATATACTCATACATAATATTGAAATGTTAAAAATAAAAACAAATTATTAAAAAGTAAGTATAATTTTTTTAAATGATTTAAAATATTTTTTTAAAAGATTACAAATTACACAGGCTAACCAATAAATATTTTTTAAAAGCTTTATTCAAAGTTAAAGCTGTTTCTTATGTATTTTGGTGTGCTGACTCCAAATTCTCAAACTGTTTTTTTCTACCACGTATCAATTTTTCGCAATCTTTATGTTTTGTTGGGTATGATGGTATAATATTAAAATATATAGTTAAGATTTAAAGGTACGTAATTTATAATATTATCAGAGTATAATTGAAAAATTTAACATTTTATTATTACGATGGTAGTGTAAGTTTGAATATGAACAGTTTTTTACTTATTAATCTAAAATTTTGTATTTCCTTCTTCACGGTAAAAGTTCGAGTGTAGCTTGTCCTTTTATATGATGCTTCTAGAGTTGCTCGTAGAGGGTCCAACAGTAATCTCCCATCATGTTGACTTCCCAACCATCCTGATACCGTTTCTCCATCTCCTTTATATCTTAGTGGAAACGCTCACCTTGTTCCTCATAGCTTCAAGATTGTCAAGATTGTCAAATTTAAATGTGAGTGTAAAAAAGTACCTTCACACTCATGTTACATCCATGTTCTTGAAATGTTTTCAACATGTTTTGAACTATATTTTCGTAATTAGGGTCTTTCCGATTGCCTAAAAATTTCAAAACAACTTGTTTAAATGCACCCCATGTTGCTTTTTCTTTCAAGTTCATTGAATTTTCGAAAATAGGATCTCGCATAAGTTTTCGAATGTCAGGGCCAAGAAATATGCCTTCTTTTAACTTCGTGCAAACAAAAGTGCACTTTGAGCATTTACTATTAATTAGGTGTATAGACCAAGATATTATTATACGCTTACAATGCATAAATAACGTAAAGTAAACATACGAGGAAATTTTACGTTCTGTGGCATTTTGGAGTTCATTTTCGGATTCAGCACGACAAGAAACATAAAGGGGAGCCAAATTTATAAAAAAAATTTGTTCGTGGTTGGCCTGTGCTATTAATATCTTGAATTTTCATTTACACAAAATTTAATTATAATACCATAGCTACCCAAAAACATGGACCAATATTTTTTTAAATTTACTATTAGCAACGCACAAAATAATTTTTTAATTATATCTTTTCACTTTTCTCTATAAACAGAATTTATTGGGTTAAGTACTTTCGGTTTTGTAGTATAAAATAAAACACTTTTTTTTAAACAAAGAATAATTTTTAATTAATTATATATTTTCCATTATGCTCGATGACCTTTTGCCATCTTTCTTTCAGCTGCATGATTACGCGCTCATAAAATTTCTGGTCCTTATCAGCAAAAAACTGAACCAGGTGCGAGTGAAGGTCGTCGTCATTTGTGAATGTTTTACCATTCAAAGAATTCTGCAAACTTCGAAATAAATGGTAATCAAATGGTGCTAGATCAGGGCTGTATGGGGGATGTGGCATCACTTCCTAGCCAAGCTCCAATAGTTTCCCACGAGTTGCCAAAGATGTGTGAGGCCTTGCATTATCTTGGTGGAAAGCTACACCTTTCCCATTTGACAATTCTGGCCGTTTTTCTTTGATTGCTTCATCCAGTTTTATTAATTGTTAACAGTAAACATCAGAATTGATCGTTTGGTTCCTTGAAAGCTGCTCAAAAAACACAACACCTTTGTAATCCCACCAAACTGACAGCATGATCTTTCTTGGATGCAATTCAGCATTAGATGTGGTTTGAGCTGGTTTATCGTGTTTGCTCCATGATCGTTTTCGAACTATGTTACTGTACAGGACCCATTTTTCATCACCAGTGATGATTCTTTTTAAGAAAGGGTCGGTTTCATTTCGTCAAGGTGCATATCGCAAAAGTTGATTCTTTGTGTTAAATGAATTTCTTTCAATTCGTGAGGTACTCAAATACTAAGCTTCTTAACTAGCCCAAGACATTTTAAATGTTTTTCAATTGTTGTGTGCGATACATGTAGCCTCTCCACAACCTCTCGAACAGTTATATGACGATCTTCTTCAATTATGACTTTGATTTGGTCATCATCAACTTCAGTAGGCCGACCAGAACGTTGCTCATCTTTGAGGGAAAAATCTCCAGAACGGAATTTTTTATACCAATTCTGACACGTGCGCTCTGTTAAGCAATTAGCACCATATACTTCACATATCTTTTTGTGAGCCGCAGCAGCTTTCTTTCCTTTACGGAAATAAAATAGTAAAATATGTCGAAAATGTTCATTTCTGCACTCCATTTAAAATTAACCCACAACTAATAGCTTTAATAAAAATCACGCACTACTTGCTTCTGAAGTTACGTCAATGTGACTAGTATCACGCGACAAACGGTAAAGTACAGCACTAGCGTACGTTATACAAAAAATAAAGCAACGCTCTTTATCAGTAAAAACCGAAAGTACTTAGTTGCCAACCCAATAGATTTGAGTTTCTTTTCTATTAAAACATTAATTTCTTTCAATAGGAATACGTTAGAATCATACGCATAAACCACGTGTATATTTATATAAAATTGTAGCTCTGTAAATGGATCTGTATCAGGTAATAAAGATAATTATTATTGTTATTTGTACATTGTTTTGTTTGTTAGTCTATTTTAGTCTTCGCCCGGGTGTTTCCAATACATAAAAATCCATACACATCCACAGGAAGTCCTTCCTGTTTGCGCATTTTGGAAAAATTTCATCGTTTCGATCCTACTTGCCTGCGAGTATTCGCTCAAAGTGTTTCCTATTATGTAAATACAACAACACACGTTCGAAATGAAACACATTTGCTCCCTAACAACCACTCTTGCGCTTAATGCTTCCTGCGTAATCACGTTTGGATTGTATAAGCATTTGATAATTAGGTAGCTGAACGTTGTCTTAAACACTAACAACTTTCGATTATTGTCTCACAGATATATGTACGACATTTAATATAATTGCTATTTAAGCCTGATTATGCTTATTAGAGGGAAGAATCGTTTCGTATCAGGGCATTGAAAGTTTTGGGGAAGCTGAATTCATACCTGTTTAAGCAATATAATTATATACGAGAGCGATTTAAATTTAACCTCCGTTTTAGCTTTTTTGTGAACATAACTCAAGAAATACTACAAAGCAGTTTTATATTAATCGAAGCAGGCATGTTTCTACGCTTCGCATATTTAATAATTTTCTTATTGTATATCATGTTTTTAAGTTAATTTATTTTAATTTAAATACAACTCGATTTTGAATGGATAAATTGATACGAAATCTCTTTGTTTTCGTCAAGAACAGTCAAACTATAATAAAACTAACCATCGTTGTTTTCGATCCAAGTACCTAGAACGAACGTCTTTTCTTGGGATAGTCTCAGTAACTTTCTATTGACTCACATTGAGTATTAATTCTATTTTATTAACTTATCCAATTAGAAATTCAAATATTAATCCTATTTTTTACACATAATACACGTCCATTATTCTATCTAGATACATGCCTGGTAATTATATTGATATCGCAGCTTTAATTTATCCTAATTTCTTTGTCGAGCTTAATTTCTAGCGTGACTATTCTCTCTTCTCATGGGTTAATTCAAACATGACCAGTCCCCTACTCTTCAGTTTACTGTTTCTTTTCTTAAAAGCCCCAGTTCGTAAGGAAAACGAATTTCTCGACTCCAGCCATGACTAAAGTCACACACATTCTTTTTTCGAGCTGAACAGTTAAATTTTGCCCATACATGCAATATCCACGTATTTATTTTGCGACCGCCAAATATTCTTAACGTCTCGGCACAGGATATACTATATACATACACACAGTACCTCACTTATCGTGCGATTTTTTTTTATTTGTCTAATCCTTTTTGTATTTTCTCCACAGCTTTGTATCACTCTGTTAACTTTTGTTACGGCTTTGCTATTACGTATATCTTGTTTCATCTATTGCTCTAGATTTCATTAATTATTTTTATTTTTATATACTCAAGTTTCAAGAATTAGTTTAAATTAGTAAATAAAATTTTAAGGACAATCCTGTTGTTTTATTTTCATTAATAACACAGGCCAACCATGAAAAACCTTTTTTTTTATAAATTTGGCTCCCCGCCCGTCGTGCTGGATTCGAAAATGAACTTTAAAATGCCACAGGACGTAAAGTTTCCTCGCATGTTTACTTTACGTTATTTATGCATTGTAAGCGTATAAAAATACCTTGGTCGCTACACCTAATTAATAGTAAATGCTCAAAGTACACTTTTGAGTATCTGCCTGACTAATACAAAGAAAATCACGTCTCTCGACGTTTTAATGGTGCCACTGGTATTTTCTTCTGGAGAGAATAATAACTGAATTGCGGTAAGTTGAGATCTGCGGCCTTTTAGGTGTTCAGATTATCTCACATGTCAATTCGTAGTTATGGGAGGAGTAGCTGTTCGCTGTTTATGGTTCAGAAGTTCAGAAAATACTTTATGGCCGTATTAACGTATATTTATTAAATTTATATTCAATGAAGGTGTAAAAGCAACTGATATTTGTCAGATTTCAAAAACAATTTTGAAAAGAATGCCTATCACTTAGACAGTCTTTGGGTGGTAGATAGTCGTGAACACGTGTCGAACTTACCGAATGTTGTCCGTCTAGCGTCTGCTGTGAATCTTGGGAACATTCAAAAAGTCGATCATCGTCATTATGTCCCAGAAAGTAAGAATGTTAGTATGGAATGGTGTCACTTAAATTCGTCTCCGCCCAAAAAATTCAAAACATATCATCGGCTGACAAAGCGATAGCGACTCTATTCTGGAAAGCTATTGGACCAATTTACGTCGATTTTCTGGAATAAAGGAAAACGATTAATTCAGCTTCTTGGAAAGGTGAAGCTGACTATACGACCAAAAAGACACAGCCCATCTAACGAACAATACATTGGCTAAATTGGGTTGGAAAGCACTGCCTCATCCCCAAATAATTCGGACTTGGTTCTGAGTGACTATCATTTCTTTGTATAAACACTAATGTTGGTAGTCTTCACACTATTGTCCACGATAAGCTTATATTTAATTAAGTTAAAAAAAATCGCAATTATCCAGTTTAACAGGAAGTGCACGAAAATTTTTCTTCGAAAAGATCATAAGTTTTTCTAAAATTTTCACAATAGAAAATAAAGCAATACGCTCATTGTATCTATCGAACACTTTTAATCAATTACCTTGTATAAGAAAGAAAACAGTGCGTCCAGTGTATCGAAAAAATGCTAAATTATCAACGCCATGTACTACCAATTATGAATGTTTGGACTGCTGATAAATACCAAATTATTGATTACAGACAATAATAAACTTCAGTTGCAGAAGTTGTGTGTTTTTTCTTTGTTATTAAAGTGTCATAATAGATACATAAACTTAAGAATGTTCGTATGCACATACAGCGATAGTCGGGCATCATTGGACATAGGTATGATCCAAATAAAAACTATTCTTTCTGCACGAACACAAAGCTCAAAAACAAGATGCGTATGGAATGGTGCAAAAAATGCTTAAAATATGCAACCCAGATCAAGTAAAATCAATGTATATCACTTGTTGAATTTATTGAACCAGAAAACAAGAGACAAGAGGCTCAATGGGTCTTCAAAAATGAAGAGAACCCCGTGAAAGTGAGACGCGGACGAAGCTCTGGCAAGAAAATGGTGGTTTCTTTTTTCGGACGCGCAGGTCATTGGTTGATCTTGCTACTATACCGCTAGAGAATCGTCGCACACTCAATCCTGAATGGTATAAAACTATTTGTTTGTCATCTGTATTCCAAAAAGTGCACGAGAAATAACCAAAAGAATGAATCATTCTGCACCAAGACAGTGCAACATTACACAACGTATTTCAAGCAGTTTTTAGCCGCTTCACGAACGAAATTGATGACCCACGCGCTCTGGAGTTCCGTGGCACCTTGACACTTCTTTTTAGTCCCAAACATAAAAAACAAAATGCATGGATTGAAATTTAATACCCCGTAAACGACTGTGAAAGTCATCGATTGCACAAATGCATAGATGATGATACCGAATATTTTGAAAAACAACAAAAAAATTGATTAAAATAATTGATTTTTTCTGTATCGTCTGAAAGATTTTTAAAGCAACCTGTGTATCATACGCAAAAAAAGGACTTGAAAGCTTAATAGAGATCAACAAACCCGAAATCGAGAAGCGAATATCCATGGAAAAAGGATTTTATTGTGTGTAGGGCTGGATTGTCAAGTCGATACGGATGCGCATACATCACGCTGCTCCAAAGAGTGACCTTTAAAACCATCTTACATACGATAATAGCAAAAACACCATCCTATTACAAGACAATGCGCGACCACATACAGTAAGGGTGACGAAGAAGGCTTGACAGTCTGCTTTACCACACCCACCTTACTCTAGCAACGAAAAACTACCACCTTTTCTGTTCCTTGCAAATTTTTCGAATGGAAAAACCTTCAATTCTGAAGAGCAAATCAATTAAGCCGTCGCAAGTTTCTTCCAGTCCAAACTAACCACATTTTACAATGAAAAAATGGAATGTCCAAGAAAATGGGAAAGTATCATGCATAATAGGGGTGAAAATATAACAAATTAAGAGAATTTTGTTTGAAAGCAAAGTAAATGTATGATAAAAAAGCGGAAGTTGTTTACAACTGGACCCTATAACTAAAAACTCCAATAATATTAACATTATTGGATATTATATCCATTTGGGATTTGAATTAAATGCAATTTACAGGATTATTTGCTTTATATATTTCTGAAAATGTAACTGAGCTTAAATACTCTTCCACAATCGTTTCAACCTAACATTAATTTTAGAGATTAAATAACTACTGTAGATATGTGTACCTGTTTTTGCAAATATTGAATTTTCATTCGAACGAGTTCGAATTAACTCGAAAAATATAACAGAAAAAGACGATTCAATTACACGATTGCATATCAAATGCTTTCCACTGTTTAGCTACTCTCAATGACCGTTCTTTATCCCACTTTTGTGCAGACCAGCTATTTACTTAGTTTTGTTTCAGGTTTCCTCAACGCTAACACCGATCCGTATTCAAAATCTCCAGCCAACTACGGTCTCATGGATCAAATAGCGGCGCTGCATTGGATTCAGGAGAACATAGCTGTGTTTGGCGGGGATCCAACAAACGTAACGGTAGTCGGACATGGAACTGGAGCGGCTTGTGTCAACTTTCTGCTCACTTCAAGCGCGGTTCCCGAAGGTTAGATTCAGTTTATATTTATTCAAAACCGGCTTGTTTATGTTATTATGCTTGAAGTTATTAACTGCAGTTTAAATTCTCCTTTGTTTAACAAACGTGTTTATACACTATTGATTCAGACTCAATAAAATTAGCAAGTTAGTTAAAATTTTAATGCTGATTTAAACAGAAAGGCGATACAATAGTAGCAACTTTGCTGGATAATTCAAAACCATCTATCGCACAATAAAAATAATTTAAATTTACATATGTACCCGGCGAAACATGTATAACGACTAAATGAATTTGACATTTTTATTCTTAAAAAGCCATTTAGTTTTCACTAGATTTCTTATTATTTTAATATATTGATATAGACAGTCTAGCGAAGAGAAAAGCCAGCTTTTTTGAAATAGTACAATAATTTTTAGTGGCACCATCTATTTAAAAAATATGAGTTGGTAAGGTAGATTTTTCACCAATGTTATGTCAAAATATCATGACATTTGCATCATTATGAGCAGAGAAATTGTGCATAAAGTAACAGTGTGTATTTGACACTGGTCGAAAAATGAATTTTAAACAAAGAGTTAACATCAAGTTCTGTTTTAAACTCGGTTAATCGTTTACTGAAACGTTTAATTTGTTGAAACAAATGTATGGTGATGCGTGTTTATCACGTATGAGTATGAGTGGTATAAACGATTTAAAGACGGTTGTACGGACATAAATGACGACGAACATCCTGGTGCAAAAAAATCTGTCGTTACGGAAAGTAATATCGAACTTGTGCGTGAACTTATTAGAAATGAGCCAAAATCCTCATGCGATACATGGGAGTGGAATTAAATATTTCCAAAGATTCAATTTATCGCATTTTGACACAGCATTTGGGACTGAGAAAGAGTTGTGCTAGGACTTGATTAAAGACTCCAAAAAAAGACGAAATTTTCAGGTATTCTATTGTAACTAACGATGAGACGTGGTGTTTTCAATATGATCTAGAGACCAAACGTTAAAGCTCTAAATGGAAGCATCTAAGCTAAGAAAGACCACAAAAAAGCCATTTGAAGTTGTTGATTTCCTTTTATAATTCGAAAGGCATAGTGCGCAAAGAGTTTCTACCAAATAGTCAAACAGTCAATGCTCTGTATATCATCTTGGTGTTATGAAGCGTCTTTTGGCGTATTCATCGTGTGCGCCCTCAATATTGCCAAAATGGTCGCTGACGTTTGTACATGATAATGCACTCATCACTCAATGCTCATCACTAATTTTCTAACTACAAATGACATTTTAACGATCAACCATTCACCGTATTCACCGGATTTGGCCTTCCGTGATTTCTATCTATTCTCCAAACAACATTCGCCGATGAAAGGACAGCGTTATGCCGGCGTCGGTGCCATTAAAAAGGCGTCGACAGCGATTTTGAAGGACATCTCTAAAGATGAACTTAAAAATTCATTCGACATGTTAATTGACCGTGCAGAACGTTGTATTGAAGCCAAAGGCGACTACTTTGAATAAAATAAATGAATTTTACCAAAATAGTACGCTTCTGTTTTTATTTTGAAAAAGTTCAGTTTTCTCTGCAACTGTGTATATCTAATTTTGTTGCTAAATTTAATTGTAATAGATAAGCAATGTACATAAAACAAGTAGTAAATAAGTTTAGGGAAAATGTACAAAATCTTAATGGATAACAATATCTATAATAAAATAGGGGATATAGTTAGTTATGCAAAACTAGGGATACTAAAAACTAAAGTTTACATAAATAAAAAGTAGGATAAGTCGAACTATGTTGACGTGCATAGAAATAAAATTTTAATTTAAGAATAGTGTATAAACTAGTAAATGCAGGTTGGAAAATCCAAAATTGATTGTCGTTTTGTAGTTTGTAATTAAATATGCTTTTAACTTTGGTAAAAAAAATAGTGAAATTCAATGTGTCTCATAAGAAATGTATTAAAAATTTGTGGTATACATAACTTTATAAAATCGCAATACTTTATACTTTTATATCTTTATGTTTGACGGTTATGTCTCAGCATATGGCCATTCGTGCCAGTTCTTATATTGAATCAAGGAGTAATGTGACGCCCCTCTCTACACTAGACCCTATAGTCTATTTTTAAACTAGGAGGACAGTTTTGAAATTTTCGCGCAAAAATCTGAACTCGTGATTGGCTGACGCACTGCCCGTGTTACACCATAAAAATTCTCGCAAAATCAGACACTTGACATTCAAGTATCAGCTGTTTGTTAATTAGTTGTAGTACTTCTGTCAACTTTGTATCTTCACGCCGTTAAATCAATTATTTTAAAATAAGTACAATGTTTAATAATTCGCCCCCAAGGAAACGTATGTGTTTAGATGTGAGCCATTTATCTATAACTGAGAAGCAACACATATTAAATATGTACAAGAATATATTAAGTAAGGAACCTGCAATGAAAGTGACAACTGTCATTGCTAAAATTGTTGAGACAGCAGGTAAGACGTAGCACTTAATAGTTATTTCGACTATTAAATTCAAATGTATATTTTTAGGAGTTGCAAAATCCACTGTTTATCGAATTATAAAGGAATATAAAGAAACTGGTACTGTTACTCCATCCAAGCATAGTGGAGGTCGGCCAAATGTAGTTACCGAATATGATGAAACTACAAATAGCTCAGTCCGGCGAATAATACACGCGTTTTATGAACGAAATGAGATACCAACGCTTGATAAAATTATGACCCAAGTGCAGAAGCATCCAGATCTACCACATATGAGTCGATCTTCTCTCTACAAACTAATGAAGCACATTAATTTCAAGTAAGTTTTCAGTTTTATATTAACTGAAATTTAATTTCTTGATTATTGAATATGTTATGCTTATTGGTAATTTATTTACAGATATATGAAGCGAAACAGAAAAAGTATATTAATTGAGCGTGATGATATCGTTCGTTGGAGACGAAAATATCTTGGAACAATGAAACAATACAGAAGAGAAGGGCGACCCATTTATTACCTTGATGAAACTTGGGTCAATGAAGGCCATACTAAAGAAAAAGTGTGGATTGACAACAGTGTCCAAAATCGAAGACAGGCATTCGTTGAAGGTTTATCTACAGGGCTTAGAAATCCTTCGGGGAAAGGAAAACGCCTCATTGTTCTACATGTTGGGTCTGAGTGTGGTTTTGTTGATGAGGGACTGTTGCTTTTCGAAGGTAAGAAGACTGCTGATTACCACGAAGAAATGAACGCAAATGTTTTTGAAGAATGGTTTGATAAATTATTAACAATTTTACCTGATGGCGCTGTTATTGTTATGGATAATGCACCATACCATAGCCGCAAGTTAGAAAAAATTCCTACATCGTCTTCAAGGAAAATAAAAATGCAGGAATGGTTACAATCCAAAAATATAGATTTTGATGTAGACATGGTCCGTTCTGAACTTTTACATTTGATTCGCATGCATAGACATGAATTTGATTCATATGTAACTGATGAAATGGCAAAGAGAAAAAATAAAATTGTGTTGAGGTTGCCACCATATCACTGTGAGCTCAATCCTATTGAGCTAATATGGGCAAAAATAAAAAATGAAGTGGCATCAAGAAATTGCTCTTTCAAGTTACAAGGAGTGAAGCAACTTCTTCTACAGGCAATTGAGCATGTTACAGGTGTTGACTGGACAAATTGTATTAGTCACGTTATTAAAGAAGAAGAAAAAATGTGTAAATTGGATGGAATAATAGACGATCTCATAGATCCATTTATAATTTCTCTTGGTGGTAGCAGTAGTTCATCTGAGGATTCGGATGATGACAATTAAGTCTACGAATATTTATATTGGGTCTGGGAAAAAGTTCGTGGCGTTTTTTCAGTAAAATTCAACTGGTCCCCGCATGGCGCGTGGACGAATTCATATAAACCGAATATGCTCCATTATTATCGACAATGTTTCGCCATTTTTTTGGTAGATCCATGATCCCATCGGTGAAAAACTTCTGTCTTTCTGGTCGAAAAACTGAATCAAGTAGTTTTCACAGGCTTCTTTTGAAACCAACTTAATTCCATTGAGAGAGTTCTGCAGAGATCGAAACAGATGATAGTCAGAGGGTGCTATATCCGGACTGTAAGGTGGGTGCAATTTCTCTTTTTTGACGGGTCATCAAAGAAGTGTGTGGTCGGGCGTTGTCATGATGGAAGACAACACCTTTCCTATTAATCAATTCGGGCCGTTTTCTTTCAATCGCCTGGCGTAATCTCTCTAGTTGTGCACAGTAGAGTTGAGAATCAATCGTCTGACCAGTTGGAAGTAGCTCGTAGTGGACGATTCCCCTCCAGTCCCACCATACACACAGCATCACTTTTTTTGGCGTCAATGTTGGCTTAGCGAACGCTTGTGACGGCTCACCATCCTTTATCCACGATCTTTTACGCTTCCGATTATCGTACGTAATCCTTTTTCATCTCCGGTTATTAAACGTTTCAGAAACGGCTCGATTTCATTCCGTTTCAGCAGCGCATCGCAGATGTTAATTCGGTCCATCATGTTTTTCACGCTCAACTCATGAGGAACCCATACGTCAAGCTTTTTTTGTAACCAGCTTTGTGTAAATGGTTCAAAACAGTTTTGTGGTCAATGCCTAGCTATTATCGACACTGCTGATATGCTTATCTTGTTGGACTTTTTCAAGAATATCATCAGATTTTTCAGTGATTGGACGACCGGAGCGTGACTCATCTTTCACATTGAAATTTCCAGAACGAAAGCGAGCGAACCATTTCCGCGCAACAGATTTCGATAAAGTACCTTCGCCGTACACAGCACAAATTTTATCATTAATATTGCAGAATATAGCGAAATTTCTCATTATTCTTCTCCATTTTCAAGTGCGAATAACTTTCCAACCACTGCACCGATTACAATGTTATATATAAGGTCATCTAAAAAACGTCGGTGGTGTCGCTGTGACTTGTTGTTCTTTAATCGGCAACCAATGCCATCTATCGGGAAAAACGCCACGAACTTTTTCCCAGTATTTCTGTTAATATTTTCCCTTTTGGGAAAAATATATATATAATGTGAAAGCTTGTAAATTATATTATATTATATTGAAATATATAAATGATCTAAAACTTATTTGTATACAAACGTTAACCTGAAAATCAGATTTTTCTGTAAATAAAATTAATTTTTTCATTAATTAACCATTGGGCTTGTATTTACTATTTCTTATTTACTAAACATTATAAATTATTTTATATTAATCATGAATCAGTATTGACTTATAACTAAATAATATAAATTATAATTATGTAATATTTAAATTGCCGCCTAAAAATATCTAGTGACTTTTATAGTGTAAACCTGACTTCACTAATCGCTCCTCCTAGTTAAAAAATAGACTATAGTGTAGGTCGTAGTAGCACAAGTCCGTATTACATATAATAAAAAAAGAATTTACAATCCTTTGTTCCTCCTAGGGAAGAACTAGCGAGTGAATTCGTAGAGTAGGTGGCGGTTCCTGTACGAAAATCTAATACCGCACAACAGCATTTAATCACTAGAAGAATTCCTGCTAATGCTGAAATATATAGATTCTCTAATACGTGCCAATAGCAAAATAAAATAAAATTGGGCAAGACAAACATAAAACATCAATGGTAAAATGGGAAGAAAACTCGAGCAATTTTTCAGTCAACTCATTTAATAACAAGAATGGATGTCTAGTGAACAATTACTCTCAAGTACCCCAGGATTAAATGGTTCACCCTGGAATACGAGATCTCAGAGTTATTAATAAAATTTTACTAACAAATAATCAATATAAAAAAGGGACGATTCTGGTAAATGAAATAGCAAAATTATTTGTATACCAGGTGTACCGCAAAGTCGTTACTAGTTTTTTTTTTGTAATAAAAAACTACGGAATTTTCAAGAAAAAGGAAAAATTTTATTTATTCAATATATCGATCATTTTATTCTACACATCTTGCCCATCTTTCAAGCAATTTATGGATGCCATCCCGAAAAAACTGTTCGTCCTTTGATCAAAACTATTCATCGAGCCATTTTCTAACTTCTTCGAAATTGGAGAAGTGCAGCTCTGCAAGACGGGACAACGCCTGCTTAATAAGGCGGGTGCGATTAGATGTCTCATCCAAGGGCTTTCAGCACTTCCTTGACAGGTTTTGCTGTATGAGACGGGGCGTTATCATGAGGTAAAATCACTTTACCGTGTCTTCGAGCTTGTCTGGACGTTTTCCTATCAATGCATAGTTCAAAATGATAATTTGTTGTCGGTAGCGATCAGTATCAAATGTTTCACCAGGTTTAAACAGTTCGCAATACACCACGTCATTGTGGTCGTACCAAAAACAGAGTATTTTCTTGCGACCAAAATGATTCGGCCTTGGAGTCGACGGGCCGGCGTCGCCAGAAGATTTTTCGATTTTTTCATCTACCTGTCATTCAATGATGTGGCACCCATTTTCCCATCTTTTGAATTTTTCTCATTGCTCGTAATCAGTCGCTAATCGTTTCTTGTGCCACATTTAACGCTTCTACCAATTGTTTTTGAGTTTTGGGGCTGGGTGTTAATCGAAACTGCAATTTCGCAACTTCAAACTTTTTCAGTCTACCAGAACGTTCTATGTCTTGCACATCAAAATCACCACTTTTGAACTGTCGAAACCACGCCTCACATGTTTTTATGGTTGGAGCATGCTCACCGTAAGTTTTTACCAGCAAACGATGACTTTCATCGCCTTTTCTCTTTTGATTAAATAAGAAAAGTAATGCGTGCCGCGAATGCACTTTTTCATGCACGAAACTCGACATTTTCAAAGAAGTATAAATATATGACGTTACTTTCGCAAAATATAACATGTATGGCTTGGAAGCTTGATGTTAGTAGAATAAAATGACATATGTGTCAAATCATAACATTGTATACTTAGACTTAGCGACATCTGTTAGAAAAATCGTTAATGACTTTCCGATACACCTGGTAAATACCAGCTAATTGTTAATAACAAATCAAAGAACTTATTTATATATCTATATTTAATTATTAACGTCAAAATAACTTGACTGCGGGTTTTAAACAAATTTTACATCTGTTTCCATATTGCTATTTATGGCCTATTAAAGGATCCGAAGTTATACTGCTTAGTGGCCTATTTGGTAAGGCAGCCATCAAGAAAACGGCAGATAGAGGTTCGAGTCCTTCTTCATCGCAGAAATTTTTAATTAATTACTGTGATTTTAATTAACGATAGCGTAGAAGAAAATAATAATTTTAATTTAAACACAGCTTGTTCTTAAATTAAGTGCTTGTTACTGAATTAATACTCCTTACAAAATACCTTGTTGTTGTTAAAATAACATAATTTAAGCGAAAACTTTATTTAAAAAATCCCAAATCGTGGAATGGAATTTTTACAATTCCCCTGTCACTACATGCGGTCGTAATTAAAACATTGTGAAAAATTAATCCACTATTGTACACCAAATATTAAAAGAATGTGTAGAATTAGCAAATAGGATTTGGGGTCGCGCCATAATATGCGGTGAAGTTTTAATTTATAAAACCTGGTGATATTTAATCCGCTATCGGTTGCATACCAAAAAGTAATTACGTTCTGTGTATATGTGTGTAGGTGAAAACTTCCTCCAACCGCTTTCATTTCGCTGGAAATTAATACAAGTTCGACTAAGTGAAGAAAAAAAAAGGAAAACGTAAATCGAAATTAAACGCTCTCGTTTTGGAAGACGTCCGTTATCTCGCTGGTAAAGCGAGTTAATATTGTATCCTTTATAATACGTGTCAAGATTAGACACTTCAATAAAATTGCGTTTCTCCAAAACACTAGAGCGTATTATTTGTATTGCTGAATAAAACACAGTTTTCTCAATTGGAAGCTGTCGTTACTATCTTGTTCGACAGCTACAAGGCTTGTGATTTACATATTGCGAAGTTACAAGAAGACGATTATGTTTAAATATCAATAGTTATTAGCGGCTGGTGATCGTGCATTTGTTAGGCATGTATTACAAATGTATAGATACAATATGATAATAATTTTCCTAAATATCATCAGCTGCTGTGCCTGTTCGTATATAACTAGAATTAAGCGATATCATTGGCAACTTAATTTAAGTTTTTTTATTTCACTTCCCTATGATTTACTTCTGTTCTTCGAATTTTTTAGAATTCATTTCTTTTTTCCTTTCCAATGTTTTTTTGCGCCACATATTTCTTCCACCAGTCTTTTGGGTTCGATTCTAGGAATCTGTTTTAGGCATCCCAGTTGTATTGGTATGTTTGTTTCTATAAGTGTTATTATTTATATTTCATCCTCGTATATCTGATTTCCAATTTTGTTTTTTCTGTTTTCTAAATGATCTTTTTCTTAAAAACCTCGTCTCCATACAATTTAGCTTTTGTTGCTGGCCACTAGATAATGTGTAAAATTCATACGAATATACGAGAGAAGCTGTCGCGTCTTTATAGCTTCAGTAAATCTTTACACCTACTGCATTTGCTGAAGCTGGATTTTCTTTAAGATTGTGTTCCAAACACCTCAAGTACTTTTGTTTTATATTTGTTTCCGCAAGTGTTATTTTCATTTCATTCTCGTATATCTGATTTTCCATTTTATTTCTTCTTTCTACTTTTCTTGATCTTTTTCGTAAAAATCTCGTGTCCGTTCAAATTAACTTTTGTTCCTAGTTGCTAGTTAATGCTCAAAATTCATACAAATGTACTAGAGAAACTACCATTTCTTTATTGCTTAGGAAAGCCTATAAACCTACTGCCTTTATTGAAGCTGGATTCTTTTTCAGTAAAATTCTATTCTAGACACTTCAATTGTCTTCATTTTATATTTTTTCTATGATTATTATTTTTATTGCATCCTCTTATATCTGATTTTTAATTTTGTCTCTTCAGGCTCTTTCCTGATTTTTTCTTGAAAACTCCGTCTGCTCGTAGTTTATTTTTTGCTCCTAGTCGCTAGTTAATGCCCAAAATTCATACGAATATACAAGAGAAGCTACCATTTCTTTATTGCTTCAGAAAGCCTTTGAACCTACTGCCTTTATTGAAACTGGATTCTTTTTCATTAAGATTCTATTCTAGACACTTCAATTGTCTTTATTTTATATTTGTTTCTATAATTATTATTTTTATTGCATTCTCTTACATTTTTTTTTCAATTTTGTCTCTTCTTGTTCTTTCCTGATTTCTTTCTTCTCCGTATACAATTTATTTTTTGCTCCTAGTCGCTAGTTAATGCCCAAAATTCATACGAATATACAAAAGGAACTGCCATATCTTTATTGCTTCGGAATGTCTTTCTACCTATTACCTTTGTTGGAACTGGACTTTCGTAATTAGTATTCTGTTCCAGACATCTCAATTGCCTTTATTTTATATTTACTTCCATGGTCTGGTACTGTATACTATTTTCACATTTTGCATCCGCCATCTTACATTCGCTGTTATGCAACACATCCTTGGTACCTCGCCGCATGTGTACTTTTAATCACTACTTAGGTTTGCACTGAGTGGTATTTTCACGCTCGGAATTAACGTGGAAGGGAGTAATTTCTCGTTCGACCTCGAGAATAAATAAGATGGCGTAAAATCCGTGATTTCCTATAATCCAGTTTTGATTTACAAGATGAAGGTGTTTTTGACACCGACTTCTCAAATGCCTTTAACACTATCGATCGCCACATATTGTCATCAAAACTCAGCTCATTTGTGTTTATATCATCCACAATCAAATCTAATAGCATTATATCTTTGTAATCGCTCTTGCTATGTTACTTATGATGACTTGTACTCCTCCACTTTCACCGCCTCTTCGGGTATTCTCCAAGAGTCGAATCTTGGTCCGCTATTATTTAATAGTTACATCAACAAACTTCTGTCGTTTGCTTAACTGTCGCATCCCACCCTATGCTAGCGGCATAAAAATTCACGATTGCGAAACTCTGTAGAATTGTTGAAAGACTGTCTATCAGGCGTAAATGCCTTCTCGGAGGGGAACCGAACACAACTCCTACTTACCGGGCAGGTGCTCTACCATCAAGCTAATAAGATAATCAAGCTATATCGTGAAATGCCCGAAATTGTGAATATATCAGGTGTACCGAAAAGTCGTTGCAGGTGTTTTCGTAAAAAAATTACATAATCTTCAAAAAAAATGGAAAAATTTATTTATTTTAAAGTATTGGCCGTTTGACACGGTCAATACTTAAAAAAATTAGAATAAACAAATGCAGCAGTTATTTCGGACACAACAAGCTCTTAACTTCGTTAGTCGACACTCTTAGCTTCGTTATTCGATCTTGGCGAAATTTTGTAAGCTAATTTTATGATCAAGTTAGTTAACAATGGTATCGAAGTTCCAAATTTACTATATGCTGTTGGTATCAAGTTGCCAAAATATTAGCGAATATCCAGTGAAACAGTTGCCGAAACTGCAACTAAAACAAACGTTTTTACCATATCGCCTACACACAGTTGAAAATGCCAAGGAAATTTGTCCTGAACCTTTTTACTCTTTCGTTAACTGCCGCTGAACTTGAATTACCCATTACCATACTTACTGATAACGTTCAAACTTCTGTTAGGCTTCAATATTTCGTATATATTTTATTTCTTTCTAAAATCTAATTTTCAGCTTTTTCAAATTTACTTTATTATGAATTTTAGTTTAATTTTAACACTGCACTCTATTATTTTATTGTTTATACATCTTTAAAGATTGAATCAGATCGTTGTCTTAATCTGTTATTAAAACCCTCCCTTTTAATTCTATAATTATAGTATATACTTAAACATACACGTATATTACCTTAGTTTAATACCTGACATATATCTTTAAATGTCTATGTGTGTAGATAGACCTTTGTCATAAAATACTTTTGACAAAGTATCCTCCATACTTGCTGTATAAAGTTAGGTTTCGGTGCGATGTGCATAATATCAATGTAAGAAGGAAGAATATGATTGGTCTTCCTAGATACCGCACAACTTTTTTTAAAAGATCTTTCACGTATAATATTTATCACTATTACAATTCTTTGGATGATCACTTCAGTCCATGGGATTGGTGCCTTTCAGGCGTGCTATATTTAATTACCTATTTGATAAGCAGCCTTGTGTGTGATGTCCCTTTCCATTGTTAACTTATTCTTGTATGCTAGGGAATTTTTTATATTACTTTTTTATATTACTTTGTTTAATTGTAATGACTTTGTTGAGTTACGATTGTGTGCACGGGCAGAATAAATCAATTAGGTTAGGTTTTTATTAGTTCTTAGTATTAGGCAATTACTTTATTATTTATATTTCTTTATAACTTCAAGGATTTGGTGTTAGAGCAGGGGATGACTTCTAGTCATTCATCTGAACCACCCCTTAGGATTTTCCATTTAGTTGAATGTTTTGTATTTATATTACTTGAATAATTACTTCTTGGGAAATAAAGGCATATTATTATTATTATTTATAAAACAGTACACTAGGTGCCCTCTTCAAAATATTAGCGCTATATGTCCAGATTCAAACCTGCTTCCTGGTTTTTCAATTCGCAAATTTTCGTTATATTAATTAATATATTCCTAATACGGTATCTGCTTGTTATTTACATATTTTTCGCTGGTTACGTTACTGTTTAATTAATACATTTGTATGCCACAATGACATGAAACCATGAAACCATGTAGATCATTATACGTTCATAATACATCAAATACATTATCCACACAAATAAATTCCCTCTGTACTGACACAGAATTAATTAACAAAAGATAATGACTTTTAAAACTGTTCAAATTAAATTAGCTCTTTTTTACATCGAATAACATTACTTAATTTCAAATAATGCCTCACTTCATTTACGTGTTATAAATAATATTAAAACATTCACTACGTCTAACTGGTTAAAATAATAATGTATACATAGATCGGAGTGTTTCTAGAACAGGACAGAAGATGACACTACGCGCGTCAAACAGTGTGGGCAAAAACACACGCCGTTTCTGTCGAAAATCGCGTATTTTCCAAATCTTCTATAAAAAGGGGTTTGATGCAGTGACAAAGCATTTCTTTTTGAATTACTTAAATGTTAAACAAATAAAAGCGATAATAGACAAAGATCAAAGTGTCTACTCTTTCGCATGCAACAGTTGCAAACTTGGTTGCTAAATTTAAAAAAGCTAGAACAAGCATAGACGATGCACCGATTTCTGGTATATCGAAACCAATTGCCGATGAAGAAACAGTTAGAAATGTTCATAAAGTTATAATGAGTGATCGTCAAATAAAACTGAGAAAGATGGCAGGAAAAGCAAAAATTTCGGCCTTCCTACAAAAGACTGTTCTAGCCAAATTTCAATAAGATCCTACTCATCTACAGGTTACCTACACAGCTGCAACTATGCACAGTTGTTCCCAAGGAATGCCGGGACACAACGCAAGCACTCGGTGCGGCGCGTGCACCACCTATTTGCGTATACAACAAAACGGTCTTTCTGATGACGTGGATGTAACAGAAAAAAAGGAAAGATGACCATTAGACGCTCATTTCTAAAAGACAATTAATTACCAGAATGTTCAATAGCATTAACCATGAACATCGGGCAATTGGATGCTGTCATAATTAAGCAAATAGCTACATGTGAAAGTAGCGACAACTTTCTGTATATTCATACCAAATTAAGATACCGCATTAGAGAGTGTGCTACTGATATCGCAAAAGAACAAAAATAATGACTTAAATCAATCAACGAATTA
The DNA here is from genome assembly GCA_031893035.1 of Dermolepida albohirtum. NCBI lineage: Eukaryota > Metazoa > Arthropoda > Insecta > Coleoptera > Scarabaeidae > Dermolepida > Dermolepida albohirtum. Next base: position 56,466 of record JAVIWB010001955.1, on the reverse strand, counting down.
CATAATGTAGGAGAGTTCGAATATATGACAACTCAGGGCCGTAAGGAAACAAATTCAAAATGATACAAATTATAAAGGGTACTGGGAAAGTTTTGGAATATGACGCAACAATGAATCGTAAGAAGCTGCTTGTTGCTTCATGTTGAGACATGTTCATACGTGCATAGTAGCCACCGCGCCATGTCGATGGGCTCACTTATTCATTAGCAGTGAGAGTGTAAAGTGCTTGCGATGGCGTCGTGGTCACGAAATGAGATAAGGGCAGTTTTGCGTTATAATTACGTACGTGGCTTAAACATAGACCAGTCTTTAGAAGAAATGGCTCTTGCACTAGGTGATGTTTGTCCACATCGCACAACGATATTCAAGAGGTATAGAAAATTCCAAAGGGAAAATTTAACTGTGGAGTATGCTGAGAGGCCGGGAAGGCCACGAACGTCAGTTACGGAGGAAAACGTTACTACTGTGAGGAAAATGCTCGGCGAGAACAGACTAGTGACCTACCAACAGATAGAGGGTACTTCAGACCGAAATGCACCAGCAATTCTTTCGATTCTGCATGATCATTTGTATGTGAGGAAACTTTGTTCTCTCTGGGTACTGCATCGACTGACTGAAGAGCAGATGACACGACGTGTGACTTAGTGCCAGGAGATACTAAAAAAAAGTTTAATAAGGGACAATCTCGGTATGTGAACAACATCGCGATAGGTGACGAGACTTGGCTGTACTATTATGATGTGCCGACCAAAGCTCGAAACAAAGTTTGGGTCTTTGATGATGAGGACACACCCGTAGTTGTCAGAAAATCTCGTTCCGTAAAGAAGAAAATGATAGCTGTATTTTTCAAATCGAATGAAATTGTGGAACGCGTCGTTTTAAACACAGAGAAGACAGTCACAGTTAAGTGGTATACTGAACAGTGCCTGCCTAAAGTTATTGGATCTATGAAGAACCTGCGGCCAAAGTCAAGAATGGACACCTGATTCCTCCATCACGATAGTGCTCCGCTCACCGCGCCAAACCCTGCACCGAAAATTTGACCACGACAGTATTGAAACTTTTCGAGCCCCCTCTCTACAGTCCAGATTTTGCTCCCTGTGACTTTGTATTGTCCCCGCATGTGAGAATGAAGGGGAAAGGGAGGCGGTTTTCCAGTGATGAGGACCTTCTGCGGCCTTGGGACAACTAGCGTGCTCTACTCCCTGGTGAAACTTGGCAGAACTGGTGTAAAGATTGGTTTCGGAGGATGGAGTGGTGTATTGAGTGTAGAGGAAATTACTTTGAAAAAATTAAATAAACAAAGCTGTATTGCAAAACTTTCTTAGAACCCTTTGTACGAGTTTATATAATTCGTTCTATAAATGATGATGAAAATATAACTATTATATTTACAAGAGATTATGACATTACAACATATGTGCACTGCTGTACATAAATTATCAACAAAATACTACTTTACGGGAAAAATACACTATAAATATCAATGTGAACCAAAAGGATAAAATAAGCATGTAAAAATCACTGCAAGACAACACTCCTTATGATACAATAAAAAGTTAAACGTCGAATATACACTCAGCATGAAATTCTCATTCTGAATTAATAAAAACCTTAGCAAAGAACTCGAATAGAGTTTGTTTATATACTACTTATTGTACACAAACGTTTAACAATGCATTGGTTGTTTGAAATCGTCTTTTCTGAACGAAAATAAATACCAAAGTTAAGTAGAGTTGTATACAATTGCAAAAAAATATTTTCGATTCAAATATCAAACCCTTTGCTACGTATAAAATCGATATATAGAAAACGTAGTAGTATTTTATCCCCCTATCAGAAATAATGGCCCGTATCTTTCAAAAACCTTCGTGATACGCAGGCATATAAAATAGATTACAATAGGGTGATACACTGGTACGAGCAGATACATTTCATAAGCCCCGGTTTTTTTTAAATGTACGGATCGACTCAAAATAACACCAACTTCACATCTATATCTGGAGACCTGAAGAAATTAAATCGTGTTCACAATATTGTATGTATTAGTGTTTATCGAACTTTTATAACTTTAGCTACCATATGTTGAATTGACATGTTTGATTTGAATAACATTCTGGCGCGAATTCGCTACCACTCCGAACACACGAATTACATTATTCCGTGAGTGGAAAATGCTTTTCGCGACTTCGTTAAAATTAAAATGAATTGTCTTTTGGGAAAATGGAATGCTATTATTTGATAGAAGCGTACAATCTGGCTTGGAAATCTATTTTGAATCGTTATATGCATATTTGTATACATGAGGGATCCTATAAATTGATAGCTTCAAATATCTCAGAAACGAAATCTCTTCGAAAGGAATAAATTGTTACGTTTTTGTTAGCTTAACGAATAAATTACGATTCAAGTTAACATTACTATGGTGAAGAGAGTCTATATTAATTACATGGTATAAAATATGTATTTAATAATTTGTTTCTTTCGTTAATCTTGGTTCTAGTCAACATTTTTCACTTAATTGTGTTGATGCAATACTTTAGTACTCTGTTATCTTTGTAACTATTGGTCCCAGTATTGCTATTTCTATTAATTATGCTTCCTTTGTTCGTCCGCATATATCGTCTACTTGTTTTATGTAGCCCACAATTAACTATATAATACCATGGAGAATTAAATGGTCATTGATCTTATACTATACAACGTGTTTCAAAAAGAATATACATATTACAAAGTATTATTTTGTCCAAACTATCGATCGCTGCGCCTCGGTTCGGCTATTGGAAAAAGGAATACATAGTCTAGTTTATTTAATAGCCGCTAGATGTCAGTTGTTTTCTGTTTTTCTTGGTAACCGTCACATGTTCAAAATGGCTACTCCGCATCAGAAATCATTTTGTGTTCTCGAGTTTGCGAAGTGCAATTCCGTGATTACAGTGCAAAGACGTTTCAGGTTGAGCTACCAAATTAATCCTCCGAATGGGTGGAAGACTCGCAGATGCTATCGACAATTTGAAGATACAAGATGTGTATGTCAAGGAAAGAGTCCTGACCGCCCTCGTGTTTCTGAAGAAAATGTTGCACGAATTCAAACTGCTTTCCAATGCAATCCTTCAAAATCAACTCGTCATGCCAGTCGGGAGTTACAACAACAATTTGGCGTGTTTTGAGACGTCGGTTGGTTATGAAACCGTACAAATTACAGTTGTTACAAGCTCTGCGTCCTGATGACAAACGGAAACGTGTGGCATTTCGTAACGAGATTCATGATGCTATTGATAATGATAACACTTTCGCGCAACGCATCATGTTCAGTGATGAAACGACTTTCTATATTAGTAGCCTGGTAAACAAACACAATGTTCGAATTTGGGGTCTACAGAACCCACATGCAGCCATTTAACATGTACGAGATTCGCCTAAAATCAATGTGTTTTGTGCGATATCCCGATCATCTGTTTTCGACCCATTCTTCTTTGATGGAAACACGATAGCGACCAGCAGTATCTCGCCACGTTACAAAACTGATTGTTAATGTGATATTGTTCGTGTCGCTGATGGAGGACATATTTAATATCTGTAATGTGAACTTGAGAGATTCGTAAATATGTCTGTAAAGTTTCATATTCGTATGTCTTAAAGTTTAATAAATATATACATTCGAAATACGTATATTCTTTTTGAAATACCCCGTATATTATAGGCTTTATTTAAATCCCATTGCTTCTCATAGACGCACTTTTATTTATTGCTTTCTCATAAATGTTTGTGTTGTTTGCATAAGTAATAACAATGACATAATAATTTATCGATATAGAACTTATGTTTTATTTTAGTTTATTTTCTTTGGTAGTTGTTAAACGTAATAATTTTTACTGTTATTGCCGTTGTTGGTTTGAAAGTGTGCCTTTCCTCATATAGTTAAATCCTGTTGTATTAGGGTACATTCGTGAAATATTTTTCTAGCCATTGCTTCGTCTTTCAGTTGTATATAGACTTAGTTTATTTAATTATCTCTTTCGTAAGTTTATTATCGGTATTGTGCGGTTTTCTTTGGTTATATTGAGGTGTTTCTGATTGCTCCCTTCTTTAGTTTCCCAACGCGTGTTCTACTTACTTTTGGGTATAAGTGCGCATGTCTTGCCTTTGAATTTTGAAGACCTACTAATTTCTAGACATCTTACATCAAACTCTGGAACATAAAAGACGTATTAGGGTACGTTAATTATATAAAAGTATTTCTGGATTTATAACGTTTTCATAAATTGCATATATACTGGCATACGTTTCGTAATCAATTATAGAATTAAACCTATTAGTAGCAGCATTAACTGGATTTAAAGTATTCGATAGTCTACGTAATCAGCCCACCGAATGCACAATGCGCAATACCATTAAAAAATTTGAAATCCAATTATTGGATAATACGCAACCAAATGGACCACATCCAGCACGTAGTGAAGAAAATATAGCGGTGGTAGCTGAAAGTGTATGCAATGACCGTATCGATTCGACGTAGATCATAAGAGAGTGTCTTGTCGTATGACATAATTTGGCGTATTTTTTGCGCAAGGATCTTGGCCTAAAAGCATACAAAATTCAATTCGTTCTAGAATTGAAAGCGGTCGACCTTTCGAATCGTCACCGTTTCAGTCTTTGCGCTCTTGAAATGCTTGACGAAGATCCACTGTTTTCTATCAAAATTTTGTTCAGAGAGGAGTCCCATTTCTTGCTTAATGGTTACGTCAAAAAAGCACAATTGCCTTATTGGAAGTGAAAAGTAACCAGAAGAAGTTGAAAAGTTGTCATTACATCCAGACAAAACCACGGTTTGCTATGGTTTATGGGCAAGTGGAGTTATAGATCCATATTTCTTCAAAAATGCACACGGCCGCAACGTAACTATGAATGGCGCTCATTATCGCTCCATGATAACGGACTATATGTTACCTGAAAATGAAGTCCGTGATCGCGACGACATTTGGTTCCAACAAGACGGCGCTACTTGCCACACAGCCCGCGAAGGCATGGCTTTATTACGAGAACAATTTGGTGAACGTTTAATTCCACGTAATGGACCTGTGCAATAGCTACCTAGATTATGTGATATCACTTTAGGCTTCTTCCTTTGGTCTTACATAAAGTCCAAAATCTTTATTTCAAAATGATTATAAGCCAGGTTACATAATAAAACACATTGTAAAGCAATGATTACTAAGTTATTAATGGCCAAAATCACCACTTGAAATCTCAAAGGCTCCGTCATCCATAAAAACTTCATTTTGTTTATATTCATGGACTCATCTTAGGCACAGTTTGTTCCAATATTTACTGTAATGCTTTTAATTTTTCTTCCGAAAGTTTTACGTCCAATGTATGATAGTAAAAAATACCCGATAAAAAAGTTTTCATTTTTTTTTATTTTTGAAGAAAGTACCTCCAAATGAATCACATCAATATTTACTTCTTATTATTTGTGAGCAATATCTTTAACAAAATTAACCTAGCTACTAATTACCATAATAAACATCTATTGTCACATTATACAATCTATGTTTTATTTGGTAACATTGTCCGTCGACATATTAAAAGCAAACATATTTTTTTTTTTGGCATTTGAAAACTGGTACTGTGTTCTCTTTCGGAAAACACTTTTTCCTATAAATCATTCGTATACGCGATAGAAATTACACAACGAGCAGTATATTAAAGTTATAATTACTTCTTCCTTTAATTCGCTTTTTGCTTTCTTATGACTGTCCTCTAAGTCTTTAAAAACTAAAAAAGTTTTATTAAACTTTACACTTCCTAAGTTGCATTATTAATTATAATAAATAAAACAAATTAACCAATTATAATGTTCCTCATCAGAAAGCAAAATATAATTAAGTAGATTCGTCAATAAATATTTTTATAAAGAAAACGATTTATGAAAGGATATGATGGTCGTGCTAATGTTACCTATTTCCGTGATCATTTTTAACAAGACGGCTCCATTTACACAGAGAATTAAGATTTGAAAATTCCACGTAAGCTTTATCTGTTTATGTATTTCGCTCTCGCTTCATAGTAATTGAATCTTACCATGCTATTATTGGGTTGATGTTGATGGGGAAACCATGCTATTCGCAAATTCACTAAAATCATTCCAACCTTAGAAATAAGCACAGACATTCAATTTACATTTTCACTTGTCATTTTATTGGCTCAAAATTAAACCAAGAGATTTAGAAAAATTTATGAACATCGTATTTACTCTTATTACAAAATGTCTTTAACAAAATTTTACTACTAATTTAATAAACATCTATTGTCACATAACAACATTCTTATAAACTATCGGAATGCAAAATCACTACTTTTTATAGGTAAATCATTTCAATTTTAGGCATACAAAATTGTTTATTATTCTTCTAATTTTCGCCTAATGCGATAGACGATATCTATCTCTGGGTAAAAAGACCAAACCTTGTGTTTGCACACACACAATTTATGTACATTATTTAAACTTAAACGTTCTGGACTACGCTCTATTAATGAATTACGAATTATAAAAAAACAACAATAGGAACTGTCACGGATGGTACAGCAATATTCGCAAGCAAAACAGATTCAGCAACTACTGAATCCATCCCCAAGAACATCAACACTAAATCTGGCTGAAAAAATGTAAAATAAAAGTGAATGAATCAAAACCAACCAATATGACTTCCAATCATGAAAAAGTAAATTACCACATCAATGTTTGTATTCTGTATACATATTTCGACAACTACTACTGCGGGCAAAAAATAGTAAGACTGTTCATAATTTTTAAATTCTTAAGTTATTCGTCCAAATCTATTTCGTCCTACTCAAAGTAATTCCCCATGGCCCCAATACACTTGTGCCAACGTTTCTTCCAATTCTCGAAACAGTTGTTAAAGTCAATTTCAGGAATAGCCTTCAATTCGCGTAGCGATTCACGTTTAATGTCTTCATTTGACTCAAAACAGTTTCCCCGGAACGGTCGTGTGAGTTTGCTGAATAGCCAGAAGTCACACGGAGCTAAATCTGGCGAATACGGTGGTTGCAGCACGATATTGATTGAAAATTTGGCGAAAAACTCACGAAGAATTAATGCAGTATGCGACGGTGCATTATCGTGGTGCAAAAACCAAGAGTTGTCGGCCCATAATTCTGGCCTCTTTTTACGAATAGCATTGCGCAAACGACGCATAACACTCAAATAGTATTCTTTGTTGACAGTTTGACCGGTCGGAAGGAATTCGGAGTGCACTACACCTCGATAATAGAAGAAAACTGTCAACATAACCTTGATTTTTGACTTGCTTTGACGTGTTTTTTTGAGCTTCGTAGCACAAGCGTAGATCCAAGTCTCATCTCCAGTTATGATGCCTTTCATTTTGTCTTGATAGTCGGATAGTATTGTTTCACAGACGTCAACGCGACGCTGTTTTTCGAAAAAATTGAGTGATTTTGGAACAAATCGTGCTTTCACTTTTCTTAGGCCCAAATGATCTTTCAAAATGGTTTTCACTGATCCTTCCGATATTCCAACGATGCCAGTAAGGTTTTTGACTGTTAATCGTCGATTCTCAAGCACCAATTCCTTGATTCTATTGACGTGTTGATCATCAGTTGATGTTGATGGCCGTCCTGGACGTGGTTCGTCATCAACGCGTTCTCGACCCTCTTTAAATAATTTGTACCAATCAAAAACACTTGCTCGCGACAAACAATTATCACAGAAGACCTTTTGCAACATTCTGAACGTTTCGGCACCAGAAATTTGATTCCGTACACAAAATTTAATGGAACTTCTTTGTTGAATAATTTTACTCATTGTATAAGTCGCCAAATGCACTTTTTGTACTTCAGAAAGACCAGTGTATACTAAACACTAATGATTATTTTGATGTGACATTTGGCACAGATGTCACATACACAGAAAAAAAATATTTCGACGAATGGGTTTTCGCGCGAAATTTAAATTAAAAAGTCTTACTATTTTTTGCCCACAGTAGTAAGTTGTCATCGTCAGTAGCTAATTAACCACAGTGCTGCATCTGGATCCGGGTAAAACTTGCACAAAATAACTTTTAAAGCGAATCTAGGTGCGACACTGATTAATTATCTGCTGATGATGACAACTTAGTTATCGAAATGCGTATACGGAATACGAACATCGATGTGATAAGGTGTTTATTTACCCTTTTTAATTAATTGAATTAGCCACAGTCTCCATTAAAATTTATCAATATATCTTTTACTCTCCAGGAAGGTAATTGTCCAACAATTAATCTAAATCAAGTAAACGTACTAGAGAAAATACTTAAATACTTCACACAGATTGTAATTTTAACTGAAAACATGACATTTTGAAGAAGAAAAACAAATAAAATTGACAGTAAAAACTACTTAACTGACTAATAAACCGGAAATGAAAGCTATCAATTGACAACAAACTGCTAATTTATAAAAAAGTTATTAAACTTATATGGACATAGGAAATCAAACTTTGGAGTTGGGCCCACAAATCCAAAATTCTCCGTATCATTGTAGACGCGCCTGTTATAACTATATCAGATCAAACACTACATACAGATGTTAACATTCCATACGTCAATACGACACATGAAACTAGAAACTAACCCCTACTAAGTATTAGTTCTTCTATTAGAGTCTATGAATAATAGAAGATTTCAAAGACTTTGACAACCGAATCCTTAATCGGGAAAATTGGATCTCCATCTCTGTTTCAGAAACATAACTACGACGGCCATTTCGTCTTCATTAAGACTCTTCAGGCATTCTTAACATTTATGTTAAAGTTGTCTGAAGAGTCTTAATAAAGACGAAACGACCGTCGTAGTTATATTCTAGGTCAACAGATACTTGTTTATATTTGATTGGTTTCCCGAATAAGCCCAATCAACACACAAGTCAGGTTGCAGATAATATAGACTGTATCCTCTCCTAGATGCAATGTCAGACGAGTGCTTTAAAATTTCAAACAGAGATGGAGATCCAATAATCTAAATTATGTACTTATTATATGTATATGTCACCTTATACGGTCATGGCGATCATGTTTATGGAACGAGCACTGAAGCTGTTTGAAGAGTCTTAACAAAGAGAAAATGGCCGTCTCGGTCAACAAAACGGCCATCGTAGCATGTTCGGTCAACAAACACTTACTTGTTTGAATCTTTAAAAAAACAAAGGTAAAGTAGTTAGATGATGTCACGTCATGTTTATTGTATAGACTTCGTTGTTAATTTGTACTTCGAATCAAATTAACTATGAGATTGTTTATTCCTGATTAAATCTGAAAAAAAATTTTTGGTATGGAAATAGGAAGAGTACTTCTATTGTTCATTACAATAAAGGTTACACATGTCCTTTTAACTTCTACTTTTTCTCAATTCCAAGATCGATAATATTATTATTTATAAAAATCAAAGTAAATAATTATAATAAAATTAAAAAATTGTATTAGTTACAATTTATAATATCAAAAAAACAAAAAATTGTTAATTCATCAAAATGCCCAATCTGATTCTAGAGTATTTACAGTTTTTTTTTTGTTTCAGTTGCCGTTAACCAAACAATAAGTCAAACCACCTTTCTTTTCTATTTTACGCTATGAACATTTCGACCACTATGATCACAATAGACTGTCTCTAACAACTGTTCTCTTCCTCCATTTACTTCGTTTTTACGGGCACATTGTTTAATTCAGGTACTATTTTATTCGAGACGTATCCATTAATGACTTTTAATTAGGTTGAAAAATGGATCAAAGGAAGTTCTGCAAAAGAATCGGGCAACAAAGGTCTCCGAAGTTTTTCAGTCAGTTTCTTTTGTGTCTCTCTCTCTTGTGAGTTGTACTATGTTGTAATATCGTGTCATAAATTAAGCTTGGTCAGCGGGAAACTCACAGATATATGTAAGACAAAAGAAATTCTTTGAGGGACATTTTCTTTCTCCTGTTACGATGTGCAGTTTTACTTTTCCCAGTTTCAATATTAATGTGTATAGAGTTCGAGTGAAACATTGAAACTTTTCTGAATATTCAAGTAACTTTATATAACATACACCAAGACATGCAATATGTTCGAAATTTAATGTAGAACGCAGATACGGGGCACGCTCGATAAATTTTGCGGTTCTTTATTAAAAAAAAACAACTTTAATGGAAAAATAATTTTATTGTTTCTTGTAAATATTCATTCTTATTGTAAACGTAGTTTTTTCCATTTTGGAAAATCATATATTAAAATGGTACTGACAATCTTCTAACCACACTTCCACCAGCAATCTATTATATGCGTTTACTGACTCCTGAACATAATACAAATATAAACCATACAAATAATAAGAATTTAGAAACAAGTAAAAATCTCAAAATAGGATATCAAGTAATACAGCACGAATAACTCATTAATTAAATCTCAAGAACTTGATCGATGTCCCACTATTCAGCAAGGAGTTGGCAACAGCAGCGAACACGTTAAAGTACAGAAGAATGCCCGGACCAGACAGAATTCCGGCGGAGGCACTCCAACAATGGCGCGCGTGCGTCCGAAACTACTAATGAACATGTACATTCGCTATTTAGCAGTCCTTTGCAGAAGATATAAAGTCCAACAACTGGTGGTACTAAGCAAGTGCGACCCGTCAACGACTTCAGCATGCAGACTACTACGTATACTAGACACGGCTGGAAACTTTTAGAAAAGTTGCTGAAGACCCAGCTGGAGAAAAGCAGTGAGTCTGGAGGCTTTTCCGATGGACAGCGTGGCTTCTGAAAGGGCCATTCCACGGTTGACTTGTGGGTGAAAGAACGCGGCATAACCCTGACAATAGAAAAGAATAAGGTAGTCCTACTGAACAGGAAAAGATTCTTGGTCATAGCACCATATCTACGAAAAACTCAATGAAGTACCTCGGATTGCTACTGGATAACAAAATGACTTTCTGGAAACTTAGTTTTCGAATGACGAAACCGCTAGATGAACAACATTGACCGCTAATGTGGGAGGAACAACGGAAAGTAAACACTGATGCCAATGCCTTACGATAGGAGAAGTACAGGAAGCGGATCTCCTCAGTATAACGACGAAGAGTTTTCAAAATTTTAAGTTCATTCAGCACAGTTTCTGAGCCGGTGGTACTGGTAATTGTGGGAGTAACTCCGATGCACCTACTGGTTAAGGAAAATAAGACAGTCTACGAGACTTGGGAAGAGGTCGGAACTAGACAAGCGAAGGTGGAAGCTAAAGCACTGGAGCGAAAAAAGAATGAGAGAACGGTAGACGGAGACACCGATCCGCACAAATCACGAAATAGATAGATCAAAACCACGCGAGGTAAACCATTACCTCACCCAGTACATCACGGGGCACAGGTATTTCAACGCATACCTGATCAGAATGGGTAAAGTAGATGACATGACTTGTCAGTACCAGAACTCTACAGAAGACGACGGTAATCGCACGCCTTTTTCAATTTCAAGAGATGGAACAAGTACAGAGAAACGCTACCAGGGAAAGTAGCTCTTTGACACAATATTATAGAAGTAATGCTATCTAGAAACAACCGCTGGTAGGAGATCGCTAGGTACATCGAAAAGACGAAGAATACTTCAAGAGATGGAACAAGTACAGAGAAGCGCAACAAGAGGAAGTAACTCTTCGACATAATATTGTGGAAGTAATGCTATCTAGAGACAACCGCTGGTAGGAGACCGCTAGGTTCATCGAGAAGAAGAAGAATATTTCAAGAGATGAAACAAGTACAGAGAAGCGCTACAAGGGGAAGTAACTCTTTGACACAATATTATGGAAGTAATACTATCTAGAAACAACTCCCAGTAGGAGATGCCCAGGTTCGTCGAGAAGACAAAAAAGAGCCAAACCCAAGGAATAACGGTATTCAGTCGAGGCTAATTATGAGATTCCATCCTGAAATAGAACAACCAGCAGTTCCGGAATGAAGTTGTCACTTAACGTAATGAGATTTTTTAGGGGGTGTGGGCTTCACACACCGTAGACGCGAGCCTTGTCCCTGATGCTGCGGTCAGCCATTATTCCTGGCCCAAAAAAATTACTATTATTTTTAATACGTGTCTCTCGTTCTGCAGTCCGACTGTATGGAGCCCAAATAGCAGCAGGTTTATTATAAATATATTTTTTGAGAAACAGTTTTAATTGAAGTCAGTGAAATCCTTAGATCTGACAAGGACTACTAAGAAATACATTGCTGAAATTTAAATAAAAGTGATGGATCATACTTTAAGGAAAGGCAATGAGCATATTATAAAGCAATTACTTAAATGGAACGCAATCGAAAGAATAGTCAGAGGAAGACCCCAATTAATATGAAAAAGGGAACCTGGACAAGAATAAAACAAATGCGGAAAGAACAGGGGATGCGAACGGCTTTAAAAAGAGGAAGAGGTCAATGTAAATGATTTGCAAGAAACCTACGTTCTGTTTGAGAGTGAAATGACATTATATATTTCGCTAAGATGATCCTCCTACCCTTCAGCATGCAGCATACAATAAGAACATTTTCTAGACAAACAACGGTGACTTCGTTGAGAACTATGGCATAAAGTACAATATCAAAATTGCTATTACATCTTCTTCTTGTTAAATTAGATTCAAACATATAATTGCTCGAAAATTGTCATATTCACGTTCTGGTATATAATAACATGCAATTATACAAATCAATCTCACCGAAACACTGTTACTAACATGCTTCTTCTCCAAAAACGATCCGATTTGGAAAATTGACTTTATCAGCTAGTGTTAGAACTTGGCAACACAAATTAAGTGCTCTTGCCAACCACAAAGTGAATCCTTGCTCTTCACGAACAAAAACACATTTTCTCTCAACACGATTAAAATTATAAACAATCAGATACAGTAAAAGTGAAGTGAAAATTATGATGAACAAAGTTCAATAAAGTTATATCAAAAAATAACTTTTAATTAATTTATTCGTTAAATAAAATTTTATTATCTAGGATCCAATGTGGACCAATAAAAGACAGATATAAATTCAGAAAGAATATGGACAAATTCTTTAAGCAGATACTCATATTTAGCATATTTAATAATTGCTACCAATAAGCGAACTTTCCAACAACTTTTTTAACCATTTTAAATCAAACTTCCTTATATGTAAACTATGATACCTAAAGTAACGAATCATAAAAATAATTTCGCATAGCAGAAACAGAGACGCTATAGTGGTTTCCAAGTACACGGACATTCCACTTTACTTGTATATTACAGCAGTAATATAGACACTTGTAAAATATTTGTAAGTACAGTACAGATCGGTGTATAATTTTTACGTATGACGTAGTCCACATTTTTCATATTCATAAAACAATGTCAACGGGTGACTTTGTATGAAATTATTTTTGACTTTTAATGAATAATACAATGTTCTATGATATTTACACCTAAGCTTGCCTAATTTTCGGATCTTACCCTTTAATGCTAAGAGTAATTAATTATAACTTTGTCAAGTCTAGTTTTATAATTAAATCTCTCATGAAAATCCAACCGTCTTTATATTCGAATAGAATATTAACTTTCTACGGCATTCGAGAAGTAATGTTGTTCTATTATGCTTGTTAGCAACAAAAGAAAAATAACTTAGAACATACAAACTTGTAAAATGCGTTATGTCATAATTATATATATATATATATACGAGGGAGCGTTTTTATATTCGCGGAATGAGCGGGTTGTAGAGGGGTGAGCAGGCGCATTGGGGGCGTGGCCTGTGCAGCGACTCATGATTAGTATAAATACGAAGTTTTATTGTTATTAAATTGGTTATTATTTGTTTTATTTATCGTCAACCAAGTAACATAATCAGGAGTGAAAAGTGAAATATGGAAAAAATCAATATCGTGTTATAATGTTTTTAAGTTTTTAAGGAAAATCAGTCGCGACCATAATGAATGAGATGTCAAAAAGGTTTACGGCGACTCTTGTCCAGGAAAAACCATGGTGTACAAGTGGCATAGTTTATTTTTACAAGAGGGAATCCCTTCAAGGCGACCCGAGGCCGGGCATGAGCATTGAGATGACCACGCCAGAAATTATCCAAAAAGTTGAACAAATTGTACTTGAAGATGCTCGACTAAAGAAGAAACAACTCGCAGAAATGGTTGGAGTATCCGATACAACAATTTTTAAAATCCTACACGATCATCACGGCATTACTATTATAATTATTATTATAATTAATAAAATATAATAAACAACAGCGCGTACGATATAAAATAGACGCAATTTTGGAGGCACACGGTAATGAAACTTTAGGATGGTGTATTGACCCTGAATTAAATCCAATCGAAATGATTTGGGCGATCATTATGAAAAATTTTGTGGCATCACAAAATGTCCATTTAAGTTAGGCATAAAAGGGCACAGCACCTCCCAAGAAAAATTTAAAAGTGTCACAATAAATGACTGGAAAAACTTTGCACTCACGTGAAGAGAGCCGGTATTATAAACAAAATGAAGTTTTTATGATTGATTATAAATTATAAACGTGGGTGCTGATACATCTGACAGTGATTTTGGTTTCAGCGATGATTCAGAATAACTTAGTAATCATTGCTTTGTGAATGTGTTTTATTATGTAATTTATTTGTAATTATGTAATCATTTTGAAATAAGGCTATTTGCTTCTAATTACTGGGTATTACCCAAAAATTTTGCCCATTACTTGGCCCCGAGTGATTATTACCTGTTTCCTCAATAGAAAATTAAATAACACTTAGAGCTCATTAATTAATAATTTACATGCCATTTCAAGGAGGCAGTTTAACATATTTTGCAATAAATAAAAATTTTCATTTTTTTATAAGGGTATAAATAAATTAATTGAAAGATGTGAAAATGTATCCGTCACACTGCAGGTGAATATATTGAAAAAGAAAAATAATTTGGTTTTATATATATATATATATATTGTATATATATATACATATATATATAAACGTATATATATATATATATATATATATAATTTAAATTAAATTGTATTTTTTCTATCACAAGTAGAAATATACCTAAAAACAACATTAGGAAAAATATACAAAATTGACAAAACAATAAAAGAAAGTGTGCCATAAACAATGCCTTAAAATAGAAATTAATATCTCGCCATGGTTAGCAATGTAAATCCATTAATATATTCAATCTCTAATAATGTAATTTGATAAATGATTAGTTTGTTTGTAAATAAAATGTCAATAATAGAGGTTAAAGGATCGATGTAGATCCTATTACAGGAATCGTTTAAGATATTTCATTAGAAATATTATATCAAATGCAATAGGAAATATGTCCGATAGATGACGTAAACAAATTAAGAATTTTATTTAAAAACATCAAAAAGTACATATTTAAAAGTAATTAAATTCTAAATGACTTTATGAAGCCAAATTGAAAAGATTTACGAAAATAAATATGAGCTGTTTTAAAAAAAGGAAAAGAAAGTTATTGGACCGATGACGTAGTTAATGCGTGGATTGAGTACACGGCTAGTCGTTGCCATACGTTCATATAGCGCCGGACAAATATGGCGCGGAGTATATAAGGCACAGGAGCAGAGATCCAAAAAGGCCCTGGAGATACTAACCGGCAAACAGTCCACCCTAACACCTAAGACAAAAATACTAATATACAAACAAATAGTACGACCCATACTAACATGGGCTTCACCGATATGTCTACATATCAAGAAAACACACAAAACAAGACTAAACACTTTCCAAAATAAAACACCGCGGTTAGCACTCAAGGCGCCGTGGTACGTTCGAAACCCATTTCACCCCTGGCGTCAACAATAGCTAATCGACTACCTTTAGATAGGATTATTAACAAATCATTACTGGTATTATTATTAGCTTCTGAACTTCCGGTCTGCAACAGCGTCACTGGTATAACTGCCGACATTTCTTACGCACTCATATGAAACATCTTCGGGGTTCAACTACTGGTACTGTCTGTGGCACTGTTTCGTCGTAGTTTCAGTGCGACAGCGAGTACGAAACGTCGGCAGTTATAACAGTGACGCGGTTCCAGCCCGGAAGCCCAGAAGCAGATAGTATGGACCACGTCTGTCTGTCCAACTGTTGGAACTAGTGTAACCAATGCGAATGTTTTACCTAAAAAGACAATTGGTCAGCCTTAACAAGCGCAAATATCAGTCTTCTCGCTTAGCAACCCCCGATAGTCCTTAGTTGCCTCAACTTGAATCCAAGTTTTTTAATAATTGTATGTAGGGAAGTACATTTTCTCGAAAAATCGTACTCCGCGCTTCATTTTTCTCGTAAGGCAGAGGAACTCGACAATGATCGGCTTTTTTGAAAATTACAAATAGCGTTTCTAATATCCTTTTGTTGCCCTGGTGATATTAGTTTTTGTGTATGTTTTCTTACGTTTCTTATGAGAATTGAATTTTACTTTACCATCGCCGTTCTTTTTAGCTTGCAAGTTGAGATCTTCATTTAAAATTCTCTTTATTACAGCTAGAGAGACTGCCGTAGCAGCTACAATCCTTAAAATAACCAACAAAAAATTCTGCGAATTATCTGTTAAATATATATATATATATATATATATATATATATATATATATATATATATATATATATCCATGTACTCAAATACGTAGGAGAAAATTTAAATCAGTTTCGTTATTTAACATCAAAAGTTTCCACTTCCCGAATACTTTTACTTTTCGTCTATACAAAATGACAAAATTATAAAGAACAGATAAATACCTACGCATGACTTCTTTTAAACCCAAGAAATAATGTATCAGGTGTCGTCACATTACAATATATACAGCCGTATATCAAATCTTTCTCCATTGGGCGTCTTGAATTTCTGCCAACTAGCATTGTCCTAGTGAAGTCTGTAATTGACTTATTGGTCGGAAGTAAATGGATGCCTCTGTTACACGAAGAAAAGGAAATCGATAAAGACGCTGCTTTTGCTATCGTCACGATACTTATGTTTTTCTAAAAAGTCGTTCGGGTAATTTTTTTTTTGAGAAAAAAATGTAAAATAATCACTCGTGGCTATTCAATATATGCGTGAAATGTAAACTAATATGGAAATATAAGTGAATCAAATGGTAAACTGCGCAATTGTCAATGTTTTCTCGAATATAATTTCTATAATATTTTATTATTCTTCATCTTCTACTTTACATTTTATTTAATATACTTGAGTTTTGAAAGTTTTTAATGTTATTACATAATTAAAAGACATTTACAAATAGCAAGTTAAAGTGCTTCCAACTGCATAATCATTAAGTTATTGCGAAACTTCAAAACATTATTTTTTGTCAATTTATATGTTTTATTACGTGATGATTAGACCTGGGAACTCAGTGACTGATGCGGTTCGTTATCTGATGAATGCAATATCAAATATTAAAATAAAAATTTTATGATATTGGAAGCGCAAAAAAAATAATTTCTATTTTACGATTTTAATTTAGTTATTGTTATTGTGCACTAGTTTACAATATATATGGCATTGTATGTAACTGTATAACAGATTATTCGGCCTATCTTTAATATTTAGTGTATTTATTTAACATACAAAAGGTACTTGGAAAGTTTTGCAATATGACGCAACAGTGAATCATAGGAAGCTGCTTGTTGCTGCATGTTGAGACATGTTCATACGTGCATAGTTGCCGCTACGTTATAATTTCGTGCGTGGTTTCAACATAGACCAGTGATTCGAAGAAATGACTCTTACACTAGGTGATGTTTGTCCACATCGCACAACGATATTCAGGTGGTATAGAGAATTCCAAATGGGAAATTTAAGTGTGGAGAATGCTGAGAGGCCGGGAAGGCCACGAACGTCAGTTACGGAGGAAAACGTTACTACTGTAAGAAAAATGCTTTACGAGGACAGGCGAGTGACCTACCAACAGATGGAGGGTACTTCAGGCCTAAGTGCACCAGCAATTCGTTCGATTCTGCATTATCATTTGCACGTGAAGAAACTTTGTTCTTTCTGGATGCCGCATCGACTGATTGAAGAGCAGATGACACGACGTGTGACTTGGTGCCGGGAGATGCTGAAAAAGTTTGATAAGGGACAATCTCGGTATGTGAACAACATCGTGGCAGATGATGAGACTTGGCTGTACTATTACAATGTGCCGACCAAAACTCAAAACAAGGTTTGGGTCTTTGATGATGAGGACACACCCGTAGTTGTCAGAAAATCCCGATCTGTAAAGAAAAAAATGAACGCGTCATTTTGGACACACAGAAGACAGTCACAGCTAAGTAGTATACTGAGCAGTGCCTGCCTAAAATCATTGGATCTATGAAGAACCTGCGGCCAAAGTCAAGGATGGACACCTGGTTCCTCCATCACATTGCAAAGCCTTTCTAGTATCCTTTGAACACAGTCTGTCGCAGAGAAAACTCTCTTTTAAAATAAAAACAAAAGCAAAATTCATTTATTTTATTCAAAGTAGTTGCCTTCGCTTCAATACAATGTTTTGCACGGTCGATTAACATGTCAAATGAATTTTTAAGTTGAGCCCTACAAGATCGCTGTCCACGCCTTTTTAATGGTTTCGACGTCGGCATAACGCTGCCCTTTTATCGGCAAATATAGTTAGAAGTATTATGGTAATTATTTATATTGAGCACCATGAATAAAAAAACTCTCATTAGAAATTGCTTCTCAAGTTTCAATTGTGGCTGATGTGATGAATGATCGACTCATTAAGAGCGCTAATATGAATTGTTGCAATCATACTGGAATTTTCATCATTTGTTAATACAAATAAAGTCCGTAGGATGTCTTTGAAGTTTTGCAGAGTGAAACATAAAGGGCGCCACTTATAAAATGTCGGTACTAAAAATTAACCTCCATCTTTAGTTAATCTAAATCCAAAATTTCAGTGTTGTAGCTATAACGAACTATCAAAGTTGACAAATCGCCGAGTCGGTTCCTATTTTCGGCAATGAAGTATCACATCAGTCATCAATTTCTCATTGGTATGGAGAATTCAAACGTGGACGGATTAGTCTCAGCGACGATCAAAGAACAGGCAGCCACACAGAAAAACATCGATGGTGTACGCAAGATCATCAAATTTCAAAGACCTCAATTCGAAAAATTTTGCATAAAGAATTGTGTGTAAAAAAATTAGTTTCCCTTTCCCGTTTGATACAGCAACTGTTGGTCGAAAAACAGAAAGCAGCTAGCGTGAATTGGTGTCAAAACACTCTAGATCACTTCAACGCCGGAAACTCTAAAAACATGTACAGCATTGTCGGTGGTGATGAATCTTGAATTTACTCATACGAGCCAGAAAATAAATGCCAGCTGTCTGTTTGGGTGTTCCAATGTGAAGAAAAGCCGACAAAAGTCATCCCTTCTTGAAGTGTCTCCAAAAAGATGGTCACGGCATTTGTCTGGAAAGCAGATCATGTAGCAATAATTCCTTCACAAGATCAAGGAACTATTACTACCGATTGGTATACAACTATTTGTTTACGGCAAGTCATCGCTGAGCTTCGAAGAACCAACCCCGAACGACGAATCATTCTCTACCATGACAATGCAAGTTAGTATACAACACGCAAAACAATCGAATTTTTTAAGAACAAAACATCGAATTGTTGGACCATTCTCCGTACAGTCCCTACGATTTATTTACTTTTTCGAAAATCAAGAACGAACTGCATGGTTAAAGGTTCCAGTCGTCAGAAGGACCATTCGATGTCTTCAAAAACGCGATTTTGACTGTACCAACAAACGAGCGAAGCAACTGCTTCTAGAGTTGGTTCGAGCGCATGCAAAAGTGCATTAATCTTCGTGCAGGATATTTCGAAAAACAATGAAGTCTTTAAAAGCTATCTATTTATTTCAGTTTTATATGCAAAATTGGATGTTCATTTATTTATGACGGCCTGTACATATGGAAATATAACAATTAATAAATAGCGAGTAAAATAGCTGACAAAATTTTGTGAAAATATTATAGGAATTATTAAGATTACGCATGAGTGTTATTTTCTTGTTTAAAAACTTCTTTATGGCACAATTTTAAAACTTTAACCTAAAATATTTTAGAAACGAACACATTTCAATTGCTATTTTATCTGACAATATTTGCTTTTGCTATAACAAAAAAAAATGAAATACACATCGTTCGAAAGCTTTCGATAAGTATTGAAATTTTAGTTTTTGTTCCTTTCAGGCGTTCTCTTCCATCGAGCCGTCTTGATGTCCGGCTCAGCCCTATCTCCTTGGGCCTTGGTCCAAGAGCCCTCGAGATACGCTGCCCAAGTGGCCGTCCACGCTAACTGCTCGCTAGAATTACCTCACTCCTATCTACTCAAGTGCCTTCGAGAGAAACCTCTGGAGGTGTTGATGTCCGCCCCCGTCATCGCACCCGATTTCGTATTCGCCTTCGGCCCCAGTGTAGACGGGGTTATTATAGATACAGGCGAACCACCAGGTATAGAAGTAGTTGATAGATACTATTTTATACTATGCCCTACATAAGTTACATAAATTTCATTGTTGTCAAATATATGCTATAGTCCTTTACGACCTAAAATATTAATTTATGTAGTTTTATTATATGCAAAAATGAGTCTAATAACTTCCCTTAATTCAGGATAAATAAAAGAGTCTACGAAGAAATATTTCGTAAAGCAAATTAATTATTTGTAGGCAAAATAAAAACACCAACCCATCCCATACACCATTCAATCTAGAACAAGAAATGGTAAAAGAAAAAGCTTAGATAATAGCTACGCAACAAAAAGAGAAATGGCCCAGCAAAACACTGTACGGTACTCATTACAATACCACGCAAGACATAAATATAAATAAAAAGTTATAATGTGAATGGCAAAAAAACAGGGACGATTGTTTTCAGAAGCAGAAGGATTTGTTTTAGCAATTACAAGACGCCAGAAAGAAGTACAGAAAACACATAATTAAGAAACTTTTCAAAAATGGCAATTGTAGTCAATGTCATCAATACAGAACATATAACAGGAGCGTGAGACGAGACGATACTCAAAAATAATCGGCATTGCAGCGCTCTGAGTGGAGTTTGCTTAGCACGCATTTCTGTCGTTAATTGCGCGTGATGCAACTTGTTCTGCCTTCGGTGCTGTCGGTTCTTTCGCCGAATAAAGCTCGTGTCTTGTTATAGTGCATTTTTTGTAAAAGGATTTGCCCTTGCTCGTTTTTTGTAATATCGTTCTTAAGTGAATAGCGTGGGGCTTTGCTTTAATTTCAAAAAAGATAAAATGTCAATTGATGACAAACCTCGTTCAATACGTCCATCAACTTCCAAAATGAATGGAAATGTAGCGAAAGTTCGTGCAATTGTGCTTGAAAACCGACAACGAACCATTGAAACAATTGCGGAGTAAAAAGGCCCGATTTATGGCAAACGAGCAAATGGTTTTTCTACGACGACAATGCACCTGCTCGCATAGTCATATCAGTTCGCCAGTTCTTGACTAAATACAACGTGACTCCTTTGCTTCACGTCCCCTACTCACCTGATCTTGCACCGTGCGACTTTTTCGTGTTTTAGCGAATGAAGAAGGACACGAAAGGACATCCTTTTAACGACGTGGATGAGATGAGGAAAAAAAGACACAGCAGCTCGCAGGCACACAACTAGTTCGGACAATGTTTCCAACAATGGAAACATTGATTAAACAGGTGTATATAGTTCAATGAAGAGTGTATTGGATGTGTTAAGGTTATTTTGTAAAAAAAAATAAAATACGGGTTCTTATAGAGAAATTCCGGTTATTTTTGGATACTCCCCTTGTACTTACTGGGCAGGATTGTACAAAAACGTAATATTACAGCAAAAATTGTACACCGAAAATAGGTTCTCAAACAAAACAAAAAAAAAAGAATTCTTGAAAATAATGGTTATAAATTATATTAGGGCAAGACGATACACACAGATAGACGAATTATTAGTAACGGACCAAACATAACACTTATTGTTAAAAAACAAAAGAAAACTTACATAATAGGCATTGCGAAACTGAATAATACAAACAGTACATGAAAAACTATCCCCAAATATTGCTATAATAGTTCAGTAGCAAATATTGTAAAGGGTGTTTTTTAAGCTACATGAGAAATATCGATATCGATAACTATGGTTTGACAGCTGATAATGTCAAACTGTGTTGACATTTCTGTTCAGTAAGGTTTGACAAGTCACCATGAGTCGTTTAACGCCAGCACAACGCTTTCAAATTGTGGAAATGTACTTTGAAAAAATAAATCTGTTCGCGAAGTCCATAGAGCACTTCGCACATTTTACGGTCAACATAATCGGCCTAGTGAGCATGCAATACGTGCAGTTATTGATCGTTTTCGCACTAACTTTACTCTTTTCGATTCAAAATCGTCAATAAGACAAAGAAATGTGCGTACGGAAGAGAATATTGCTGCCGTAGCACGAAGTATTGAAGAAGACCCCGAAATGTCCATTCATCATCGCTCTTAACTTGTTGGCCTTTGTTCTTCGACTACGTGGAAAATTTTACGTAAGGCTCTTGGCTTATGTGCCTATAAAATACAGCTCGTGCAAAGATTGAAGCCAAACGACCATCATTTGGGCTCATTTGAAACTGGCCGAAGATGAGTATTTTTATCAAAGAATTGTGTTTAGTGATGATCATTTCTGATTAAATAGCTGCATCAATAAGCAAAATTGCCGTATTTGGAGAGAAGCCAATCTTCAAGCCGTTAACTAATCAGCATTACATCCATTAAAATTAACTGTTTGGTACGGTTTACACGCTGGCGGCATCATCGGTCCTTATTTCTTTCGAAATGAGGAAGGAGCTGCCGTTACGGTGAATGGCGAGCGCTATCGAGCCATGCTGACTAAATTTTTGTTTCCAAAAATTAATCAGCTAAATATCGACGACATTTGATTCCAACAAGACGGCGAAACTTGGAAGCAGCGCCCTTAACAATCGACTTATTGCGAAATCAATTTGGTGACAACTTTATTTCCAGAATTGGTCCTATTCACTGCCCCCTCGTTCGTGCGATTTAACGCCTCTGAATTACTTTTTATGGGGCTATGATAAGTCATTGTTTTATGCCAATAAACCAGCAATTCTTGAAGCATTGGAAGCCAATATTCAAGCCACCATTGACGTCATACGGCCAGATTTATTGGAAAAAGTAGTCAAAAATTGGACTGATCGAATGGACCATGTAACTCGAGCCGCGGCGGCCATATACCGAAAATCATATTTAAAAAATAAATGCCTTGAAATTATCTACCAGATTATAATAAAAAAAATTTCATTCCAACAATATTTCTGTCTTATATTATCATTTAAAGTTCTCAAGCTCTTAAAAAAACACCCGTTATTAAAACGGAATTTCGATTTTCAATAATTTATGAACGCAAAATCGCTACATGCTTATCAACACTGAAGTGGCAATCTACTGTCGTTAGAAATACATACTAACTATACGTTGTTTATTATCATTCAGTAAAGGAGTACTGAGGAGTTCAAGTTGTTTGCCGACCACCCGCGATGCACTTGGTTACAATACAAAGAACCCGGACTGCAACAACTAGGTGTACATACATTACAGCTAAGCAATTTCGTCTGTTATTGAACATAGATAGGATTACATTAAATTATCTTATTAAGATGAATCGGGCTGCTTCATATACTAATTTGCATCTAGTTGATAGGTACGTATTCTTATTTTAGATATTATCACAATAAATTGACGTACAAGTTACTGTAAATACAATATAAAAATAAATAATGCATATTCGTAGTTCTATTTAAACAGTAATTTCTTCTGGTAGTTCTAGTATACAAACATGCAAGCTTCTATTCACAAAATTTACGATATATTGCTTTGTATTTCAAGTTAAGTTTTTATATAGAAATAATCAGGCAATATGTAACGACACACAAATGTACAAAAAATGCGGTGAGCAATTGAAATCACACATAATACACTTATATATGTTCATTAATTAGTTATGGAAAATGTTTAGAATCTTGGTAGAAGAATGTTTCATCTATGTACATAAATATGCACATTTTATTACAGAAAGGTTTAATTTGATTTTAAAAAGGATACGTAGAATTATATATTAGATGCTTGGAAAACAATCAGTGTGGTGAGATGTTTACATATGCCGCAGAAACTAACAGTTTCTTTATAGTTAATATTTAGGATCCCAACCTATCAATTTAGGCCTATCAATGCCTTTATGTATGGAAAATAATATCGTGCAAATGGCCGCCGTAGCTTCGCTGGGTGGCATGCATACCAAATGTCCAATTTTCTATGGCTCTGGCGCATAACTCAGGCTAAATTTGACCGATGACATTGATTATGTTGATTTTGAGAGCCACTGTGGTTTGTGGCTTATTCGCATAGACCTGCGACTTAAGAAAATCCCATAAGAAAAACTCTAACGGGGTCAAATATAACGGTCGCAGTGGCTAATTCACCTCACCTCCACGTGAAACGACCATGTCCTCAAATCGCTCGTGCAGAATGTCCAATGTAGCATGCGTTGTGTGGCACGTAGCACCGTTCAAGGGTTTTCTGAAACTGAACATATTAAATATTATAATTAGCGAAGATCGCTAATGCAATCGTTGTTAATTTTCGATGAAAATGGGACATTTTAGTCAGTTACCGACGTAACACTGACTGGAGCAGTTTATGAAGGCCTGAATGCTTGTTAATTTCGATACCTGGAATGAGCGGGTTTTCGTGAAGTGGGCAGTTTGAAAGAACCTAAAGGGCATCAGTATTATCACAAGAAAATAAAAATAACAACTCAATTGGTTTAGATAATGAATATGAAACAATGACTTGGGTTAAGACAATTTCTGAAGGCAGGGCCGTAATAAAATAATGCCAATAACCTGTAACTACGAAATAGGAAATACAAGGGAATCTGCAGATTTGAAAATTGTCTAATTATATTATTTCTAAAAATCGTAATACTAATATACGGTGGTGTACACAAAATATGAACTGAAGGTAAAAAAACACGTAACACCGAATTTTCTTGTATAACCAACACTGTAAAAATAATTATATTAACATATTGTACGAGGGAGCGTTTTTATATTCGCGGAATGAACGGGTTGTAGAGGGGTGAGTAGGCGCATTGGGGGCGTGGCCTGTGCAGCGACTCATGATTAGTATAAATACGAAGTTTCATTGTTATTAGACAGTTAGTCTTTGAGCTATCGTCAACCAAGTAACATAATCAGGAGTGAAAAGTGAAATATGGAAAAAATCGAATATCGTGCCGTTATAAAGTTCCTTACCAGGCAAGGAAAATCAGTCGCGACCATAATGAATGAGATGTCATTGGTTTACGGCGACTCTTGTCCAGGAAAAACCATGGTGTACAAGTGGCGTAGTTTATTTAAACAAGGAAGGGAATCCCTTGAAGACGACCCGAGGCCCGGCAGGAGCATTGAGGTGACCACGCCAGCACTTATCCAAAAAGTTGAAGAAATTGTACTCGAAGATGCTCGACTAAAGAAGAAACAACTCGCAGAAATGGTTGGAGTATCCGATACAACAATTTTTAAAATCCTACACGATCATCTCGGCATGTCTAAGGTCAGCGCAAGATGGGTGCCGAGAATGCTCACGCCGCCGCAAAAACAACAGCGCGTAGAGTGTTCGCGTGCATTTTTGGACCTCTGTAATGAAGACAAGGATGGTGTATTGAGTGGAATTGTTACTGGAGACGAAACTTGGGTTCATCATTATGAATCTGAGTCCAAACAAGACTCCATGCAGTGGCATAAAAAGGGCACAGCACCTCCCAAGAAATTTAAAGTGTCACAATCAGCTGGGAAACTCATGGCAACGGTATTTTGGGACTCGGAAGGAATAT
This sequence comes from Dermolepida albohirtum, assembly GCA_031893035.1. NCBI lineage: Eukaryota > Metazoa > Arthropoda > Insecta > Coleoptera > Scarabaeidae > Dermolepida > Dermolepida albohirtum. Next base: position 30,468 of record JAVIWB010001955.1, on the reverse strand, counting down.
TGTTGATTGATTATAAAGATAAAGGTGTTTCTATAACCGGAGAATATTACGCTTCAATATTAGAGCGACTAAAAGAAGCCATTAAAGAGAAAAGACGGGGAAAATTGACAAAAGGTGTTCTGCTTTTGCACGACAACGCGCTCGTCCACAAGAGCCGCGTTGCGTTAGCTGCCCTGTATAAGGTGGGCTTCGAAATTGTGAACCACCCACCCTACAGCCCAGACCTGGCCCCGAGTGATTATTACCTGTTTCCAAAAATGAAAAAAGAGCTGCGGGGTAAAAAATTTACTGCCGATGATGAAGTCAAGGAGGCAGTTTCGGCGTATTTTGCAGATAAAGAGAAATCATTTTTTTTATGAGGGTATAAATAAATTAATTGAAAGATGTGAAAAATGTATCCGTCTTGCAGGTGAATATATTGAAAAAGAAAAATAATTTGGTTTTTTTATTTCCACCCCTTGTCCCCCATTCCGCGAATATAAAAACGCTCCCTCGTATATTGATATATATACCTGTTAGAAGTGTGCTATTAAACCAAAAGCGTAATATGACAACACCACCAAAACGCATTAATAAATAAAATAACATTGTGTTAAAGAGTAAACAAATGTGTAAAATTAAACACAACCTGTATGGTCGGGTGTTATTTAATTTAATTCTTATTTGTTTTGTTGAAAATTCCTACCAGCGCAAAATTTCAAATTTATTCACCTCTGTAATTTGGAACGGAATATTTTATTTAAAAAACTCAAAATTGGCTTTGTGAAATTAATGTATTTAAAAGAGACACGTTTTACATAACAAGTGGCAGATGCTGCAAATAAAAATGAAAATTCAGTTCGGTAATACTATATGTACGTACAACATACATCTTTAGTTCGTTATACTGGACGACAGAGGGCATTCAAATTGTGAACCCCTTCGTTCTAGAGCGATGAAATTATGTATATATGTCAATTAAAAATTGGTAGTAGTGGGGAGATGGAAATGATTAAGTTTTGAGCTAGTTCAATGGGTTATAATAATAAAAAAAGAGAGTTAATAATTAATAATAGTTTGCCATGAGAATTAAAAGCTTAGTTGAAAGTAAAAAGTTGTCCTTAAAATTTTATTTACTAATTCAATAAAACGAATTTTTAAAGTTTGAATTTATAAAATAAAAATTATTAAGCTAGGACAGTAGGTAAAAGCAAAATATAAGCAATTGTAAACGCTATATAATAATTAGATACAGAAGCTACGAGGTAAAATATACAAGGATTCGAACAAAAATAGGTGTCAAACGGTACATGCTGTACTTGCGTATGTATGTGTATCTATCCTTAGTGTATCCTTGGTCTAAATTTTATGAATTTCACGAAATCAATATATTGAACACTACATGTACAGGTTATGGTAATACTTCACTCACAAAACGAGCACACATTTGACCGGTGAAAGATGTAGTTAGCATCGAATTTTGCTACGAAAGAAAAGAGTGTTCTCTTAAAAGTTTGAACTTTCTAAAATGATCGGTGGGACGAAGAGGAAGTGAGATAGTCATATTTGAAATTAACTAATGGGAGAACATGAAAAGTACGCCAAAAATTAGAAATGCATTAAGTAATAATTACCACATAGGTAGCTTTACAAAATAATAAATGTAAATTCTGTGTGAAAAGAGTTCAATATTTGCATTTCTATAATAATTCCATTTATAAATTACGTAAAAATATAAATAATATTGCATTTTACGATGCTAAACTGAAAATTTCTAATTTTAACCGCATCGACATAGACCAATGCATCGAAGAAATGACTCTTGCACTAGGTGATGTTTGTCCACATCGCACAACAGTATTCAAGTGGTATAGAGAATTCCAAAGGGGAAATTTAACTATGGAGGATGCTGAGACGTTAGTACTGTGAGAAAAATGCTTGGCGAGAACAGGCGAGTGACCTACCAACAGATAGAGGGTACTTCAGGCCTAAATGTACCAGCAATTCGTTCGATTCGGCATGATCATTTGCACGTGAAGAAACTTTGTTTTCTCTGAGTGCCGCATCGACTGACTGAAGAGCAGATGACACGACGTGTGACTTGGTGCCTGGAGATGCTAAAAAAGTTTAATAAGGGACAATCTCGGTATGTGAACAACATCGTGACAGGTGACGAGACTTGGCTGTACTATTACGATGTGCCGACCAAAGCTCAAAACAAAATTTGGGTCTTTGATGATGAGGACACACCCGTAGTTGTCAGAATATCCCGATCTGTAAAGAAGAAAATGACAGCTGCATTTTTCAAATCGAGTGGAATTGTGGAACGCGTCGTTTTGGACACACAGAAGACAGTCACAGCTAAGTGATATACTGAACAATGCCTGCCTAAAGTCATTGGATCTATGGAGAACTTGCGGCCAAAGTCAAGAATGAATACCCAATTTCTCCATCACGACAATGCTCCAGCTCACCGCGCCAAAGCCCGCACCGAATATTTGACTACGACAGGATTGAAACTTCTCGAGCACTCTCTCTCTACAGTCCAGACCTTGCTCTGTGCAACTTTGCACTGTTTCCGCATGTGAAAATGAAGCTGGAAGGGAGGCGGTTTTCCAGTAATGAAGACCTTTTGCGAGCTTGGGACAACGAGTATGCTTTAGTTTCTAGCGAAACCTAGCAGAACTGGTTTAAAGATTGGTTTGGGAGGATGTAGAGGTATATTGGGTGTAAAGGAAATTACTTTGAAAAAATTAAATAAACAAAGCTGTATTGCAAAACTTTCCTAGTACCCTTTGCACCTCTTAACTTAGAACGATGGCTGTTTCATATATTCGTAAAATTGTAACATTTTTATATCATTACATGTACACTGCTTGTGCTTTTCTTATATAATACTATTGGGTAAAAATATCTGTTTTATATTGATGTTAATGCTCTTGTATATGTAAGAAGAACTGTGACTTATTATCTTAAAATTGTTGACTTGTTCCACACTATTTTAATCTAAGGAATCAATAATAATAATTATTATTACTATGTGTCGTTCACGGCACATTTGACTGTTGATTATGACTTGACTTGATGTACTCTGATTTATATCTCGTGGGTCCTTTTTCCTTGGTGACGTGGCCCTCCAACTAATTAAACTCGATTCTGAGGTCCACTTGGGGAAACTTTGGGGCTAAATGTGTCTTCGCATAGTCACTCAGTCATACTCCAAGAACATACCAAAGCTCCCTCGTAAAAGATATTAAATAAAATACACTCAAGAAATGTTTGTATTTTCTTGTAAAACTTTTATATTTCAACATTTCAAATACAATAAATATGTACTTGTAGAATTCTACTATATCTCCAGAAACAAGTAAATCATGTAACATCTAGTGTAATTAGAAAAATGTATGCAATTGACACTTACTTTTTTCAATGGTTAATACAACTAAATGACGCATCTACGAACCATATAATTAGTCCATTAAGAATACAATTACTGCTTTCCTACTTATTCAAAGTAAACACTGTTTATAAGTAAACATAATGTTCATGAAATATTTATAAGAATGTCAATGCTTTACATGCGTGTAAACTTTTATAATCTGCTGACATTACTCGTGAATATAAATGTATATCTTGGCGGTAAGCATTTTACGAACTTCTTCTGTTGTCGGGAAACCCCACACACTACAGCTTACCGCAACTACTAAACCTTTGATTAAATCCATAAATTTTATACCAACTAAAGGTGATAAGTAATACTTAGATCCATTGTAAGGAAAATAATACTGTTGGAATGAAGTTTTTGGGTAAACTTCGATTTTTCCCATGTGATGACAACCAAAAGACATAGCGCCACTACAATCAGCAGTTATAGTGTAATTCTCAGGTTGATTACGGCTCGATATGTTCTTCTTGCTAGCCTTACCTGAGAACTCAGTATCTTCGTCATCTTCTTCATCGGTCTCAGGTTTAACATCCTCGTGTGCTGAAGGTACCCAGCCCCGTATTTTATTTAACTTCAAATATATACACGGTTTGTTTTCTAAGTAACCATATCCGCTTTTGCCACATGGACCTAACATATCCTTAGTAAATTTGCACAGTTTACCCTTCTTGTCAACGTTCGGATCACTACAATCCACATAAATATTAGGATCCAAATTTTCGTATTTTTTAAAGAAACGATCTAAATAATTTATGTAATGTTGGGGCCTAATTTGTTTGGAATGGTTCGCTTTAGTCGTATACCAAAGAATATCGGTCCTCTTTAGTCTCGGTATGATAGTTAATTGCGGGGTATTGTTTAAAATAAGAGTGTTCTTGTCGATTTGATCTTCAACACCTCGCCATTTTACGAATTGATCGATACCGAATAAACCAGCCATGAAAATCACCATTACAATCAAGGTATATGTTAAATACAAAGCGAGAATTTTGCACCAACTCGAACAAGTCTTATCGCAAAAAGTATTTTCTTCTCTGTTATACATGAATTGTCGGCATTCCCTGCACCTCTTTTTACAATTTGGACAACAATGTGCACCCATCGATTTACATATGTCGTTAGTATGTCACATTGACATATGTGTGTACGTTTTCACTCACTATTTACAAACTTTATATTTCTTTCCAACAGATCAATATGTACATGCATTAGTTGATAAATTACATTCGAAAATTTATCTCATTCTTTGAAAATCTAACGAATATTTGGTCACATTGGATTTTGAAGAAGTCACCGTTTTGGGTTCTTAAGGTCGGACAAAGCGTACTTTCGTTTTGTCACGTAGTGTGTAAGCCATGTTAGTTTTGAAACCATCGATTTATGTTAAAGACAAAAATATTGTTCATTTGTCCGACAAGATGTAAATACCAATTACAGGTTAAAACACAAAGCACATATACGAGGTCTGGCCATTAAATAACGAGACTAGAGTGAGAAATGTTATTTATTGCAAATAAATTTATATTTCACTTTAATTACTTCAGCATACTCTCCTCCCCTATGCATACACCACTGTATACGTGTCTTCCATTGTTCAAAACATGCTGTAGTTCATCAGTTGCCAGCTTTTTTAACAACTCTCCCGTTTTTGCTCTTAGATGGTCAACAGACTAAAAACGTGTTCCCTTTAATGCACTTTTCACGTTTGGGAACAGATCGAAGTCGCATGGTTCGAGATCTGGCGAATACGGAGGATGCTAGGAGGATGCCGCTAAAACTGCTTCAACTTATGTCATGTTTAATTCATTATGCAAAATGAGTCTTACTGTTTCTTTGTTGATGTTTATAACATTGGCAATCATCAGAATGCTGAGACGTCGGTCTTTCCGCACAATTTAATTAATTTTCTGAACGTCCCCTTCAGTTCTTGCAGTCACAAGTTAACCAGGAAGTTCGTCATCTTCGACCTCTTCCCGACCTACAGAAAACCGTTTGTGCTATTCAAAAACTCGCGTACGTACATAACATTATCACCAAATACCTCCTTTAACATATGTAAAAATTCTGCTGGCGATTTTTTTAATTTGAGAAGAAATTTCCGGTCAATTCGCTGCTCGATTTTTCTGTCAATCATTATCACGGCACTACTAAGTAACAGTGTTATCTTCAATTAAAACTCGAAAGTAAACTAAATCAAACAGGAAGACGAAACTACGGGTTGCTGCATGAAAAGTAACAAGGTCAATGACACTCCAATTAGAGCCGCATAGGGCGAGATAAATATCATATTAGATACAAGAAGACTAGATAGATGCACGAACTGAATAAGTCTAGAGAGCTACGGAAGAAAGCTAAAGGAACTCTACACACCTGTCTCGCGGTTATTTGATTCAAATTCAAGATTCCGTGAAAACTGATCCTATACAGTTTTGGTCTTACACGCGTTCACAGGAGAATTGAAACTGATTACGAAACTCTATACTTGGTTAATTAAAACGTTGATTACTCAATAAATTTGTATTGAGCATAGCTTTCTTTTCTTTTTCTTCCTGCACAAAGGACCCTTGTAATTAGGAATATTAATTAACTGGGAAAACGAACGTATTTTGTTGATCCGCTGCTTCAATATTGGCTTTCAAAGTAACAATATTATGGCGTCCTATTACATCGCAATAACAGAGAACCCCTCCCACTCTACGCATTTATTTAGAGCTAAAGTTAAGCGAAGGGATCGCTAGATCAGGTATGGGTAACCTTTGACATGTTGTGGGCTAAACTTTAATGTGCAAATAAGTTCGCGGGCCGGATTTAAAAATAGTGCATTTTAATGTAGTTCATAATTTTTAGCGATAGATATCAGACATGAAATAATACGACAATGTCTCGCGGGCCGGGTAAAATATTGCAGCGGGCCGGTTGTTGCCCACATATGCGCTAGATAAATAAAAATACGGACGTCATTTTAAATCCTACTAAGAGCAGGACAGGACGTTACGATGGGTTGCATACTTATCATAATGCATGCATACATACAAGTTTTGTCGCGGCCAAGCGACTTAACGACGGGAAGGAAAAGGAATTGGAATCACTGGCACTGTTTGTGTAACTATCACTAGTAAAGATTTAAAAATGAAACAGAGTTTGATGTTTCTTAAGGTCTTTATTTCTAGTGGAAGTCGGACAGTGTGTTGCATCGTAACAGTGCTACCATAATCATCATAATTTTTGTTTTACAATGCTTTTATGCTCGCCGTTATCGTTTGGGATAATGGTGTGGTCAGTTCTATGAAATCATTTGTTTACTATTACATTTTAATGGTAAATTTGTTGTATTTGAATGTTGTTTGAACGAGATATTGGCCTTGTTCAAATATCAATTATGGAAATATTTATTTAACAAGAGTTGTCTCCGCTGAGTAGATATGTACGTTATTATTTAAAACTTTCCTATTATACTTTCCTATTATATGACAATATAACATACATATCATTATTATTATTATATATTGGATTGTTTGCATTGAGAACACTGAGCAATAAATGATCTTATACAGAAAAAACTACTAATTTGTATTTTTAGTTTTCACAACTCGAATATGAATCACGAAACCTTCAGTTTCTGAGTAAATATTTTCAATTTTCATCAATTAGTTGGTTGCTCGTTTGTCAACATGTCTCGAAACGAGGAACAGTGGACAACTGTCTTTCTCCATTTATAGCGGATTTATTTATGAATAATTTTGGAGTTGAATTTAATCGAATAGGGTTTTTAAAGACCGTGTATTTCGGGTTACATTTCGATCTAGAAACTCTATTAAATTTCTCTTAGGAAATGCGAAAGGTGACTCGAATTAAATTAGAAATCGGGGATTTACGAAATAAAATGTCTAGATTATAATAAGCAATACATCAGTAAGACTAAACGTTCGATAGAAACCCGGTATAAAGAACATATGGCGCACATTAAGTTTAATCGACCTGAGAAATTCAGTTTAGCGAAACACGCGCTGTAAAGTAATAATAGTGTACCCGCGGATTGTTTACATTTAATCAAAAATATAAATAATTACCGTCAATGAGATAGTTATGAATATATATTCATGATAGAAAAAAAAATTATGTGTTAAACGCAAACAAAGTTCCAATACTCTTGCCTCTTTGAATTCTTGGGAAACAACCAGTAAAAAATAAATAAAATCTGTAAGTGAGTGTAAGTGAGCTTTAAGATAAGGTGGTTTTAAAGAAATCTATTGCGTTATGTAAAACGAACTCTCAGTGTGTGTTTGGCCTACAACGGTTAAAGTTTCAGTGCGGGTTTATTCTGTGCGAATTTTACAGCGGATCCAAATGTGACACTATCATTAATTATCTGCTAATGATGACAACTTAGTTGTCGAAGTGTGTTCGAGAATCGACTTCCTTTCGGAGCTCTACTTATACAGAATGCGAAAATTATTGTGGAAAGGGGTTATATTAGCTCCAAACTGATTAACTATTTTGTAGATAAAATTATTTCATTTCGTTCTTACGGAAATATTTTAATTCTAGTTCTTGTATACTAGACACTTCCAACAAAATTTAGTTTTTAACGGACGTTAAATATTATATTCGTCTATTGTTTCAGGTGACAATCTTCACTACAACGAATACGATAACGGCAAGCCCCAAAGAACGGAACCCCAGAACGCCATCAACATCCTCAATAACGTGTTATTGAGAAAATCGGTTGTCTCTAAATTATCCAGATATGATTTGATGCTTGGCGTTGTAAAAGCCGAGGCTTACTTCGCATTTAACGGCGAGGACGTCCAATACGGTATAGAGGCGGACCGACGATCGAAGATATTGAGAACTTTCGTGCGTAATACGTACAGTTACCATCTGAGCGAGATCTTGGCCACTATAGTTAACGAGTACACGGACTGGGAAAGGCCGGTTCAACATCCCATCAACATCAGAGACGAAACTTTAGAAGCGCTATCTGATGCACAGTATGTCGCTCCAGTCGTTCATACGGCGGATTTACATTCTGCTGAACATAGAAATTCTTATCTGTACGTCTTTGATTACCAGACAAAGTTTGGGGATTACCCGCAGGTAAGCAAAAAATATATTCATTTATTGATTTAGAAAATGTAACGCTACTACTTATTCTTTCCCAGATACTCTACAAACAAAGATATTCTTTTATATTTACGTCTAATTTTTACAATTTAATCACAGAAACTGAGCCTGAAAATTAACTTTATGCATTAATTTCGATTTCTTGAAATTCTATGGAAATTGATCGTACATTGGTTACTTCTTGCAATGTTATTTATTATAAAGGATCTTTCATTAAACGCTTCCTACCCTTAAATTTAAATAAAACAAAGTGTGTGTGAGATATCATCGACATTTTTTATTCGTTTGAAAGGCCGATCGACGCCATTATGTATGGAATATAACATCGTGCAAATGTCCGCCGCGGCTTCTCTGGGTAGCGCGCATCCGAAATGTCCAATTTTCCATGACTCTGGCGCATAAATCAGGCTGAATTTGACCGGTGGCATGAATTACGTTGGCTTCGAAGGTCGCTGTGGTTTGTGGCTTATTCGCATAGACTTGCGACTTAAGAAAACTCTACAAAAAAAGTCTAACGGGATCAAATCGCACGATCTCCGTGGCCAGTTCACATCACCTCCACGTGAGATGACCATGTCCTAAAATCGCTCGTATAGAATGTCCAATGTGGCATGAGCTGTGTGGTACGTAGCGCCGTTCTATTGAAACCACATATCGTTGGTGTACATATCATCATATTCAAGCCAAAGGAAGTTGGCAATCACCGACCTATAGCGCTCGCCGTTGATAGTAATGGTCTGACCAACGTTGTTCTCAGAGAAATATGGACCGATGACGCTGCCAGCCCAAAATCCACACCAAACAACGACTTTTTCGGGATGCAATGGACGCTCTTAGATCTCATGTGGATTGGTATCGTCCCAAATTCGACAATTTTGTTTGTTGACGTGCACGTTTATCCAGAAATATGCCTCATCGCTGAAGATGATTTTTTTGATGAAAATCGGGGTCAGTTTCTAACTGCTCCAGGGTCCATTCAGCGAACACACGTCGTTGTCTATAGTCGTTTATCTTCAGCTCTTGGATCAATTGAATTCTGTACGGGTGCAGGCCCAAGTCACAACGCAAAATTCGCCAAGTTGTGATCTACGAAAGGGATTGTAACACCAAGAGCTAGAACAGAAAACAGAAGATCTCCTGTGGTTGTGGTGTGTACGAGGACTAGATAATGTATTTTTATAGTGTACTTATGATATTTTTGTTTACTATTATTTGATTATTTTAGTTATATTTTACTTTTCTTTGTAACGTCTATTTTATTTTGTTATTTTTTTTATTATCGTACATTTAATTGTTCATTTTGTTAGTATTATTATTATTAAACTAGTTTAAATGTAGAGTATATCCAGTTTCTCATGTTGGCAATACATTGGCGTAATCTATATATATAAAAATTAATGTTTGTTTGTATGTCCTTTATAGAATCGTAAACTATACATTTGATCATATGATGATCTTTAGCAAAGTTGTTGTGTTGTTAGTACGACCAATTTTCTACAGATGGCGCCACTGCCATTCCAATTGAAAATTTTGCAAAACCATTAATGGATATTGGAAATGAGCGAATCCACTTTGATGAATCTACGCAATGTATCACCTTGCCAGCAAACTTCTGTAAGATCACAGAAAGCATAGACGAATTGGTGCAAAACGTTTTCCCAAATATTGCACAGAACTACAAAAATCATCAGTGGCTCAGTACACGTGCTATATTAGCGGCCAAAAACATCGATGTCAATACCATCAACTTCACCATTCAGAATGGAATACCCGACGAAACGACAACATGTAAGTCCATCGATACTGTGGTGAATCAAGACGAAGTTGTCAACTATCCAACTGAATTCTTGAATTCGCTTGATTTGCCAGGCATGCCACCGCACGTTCTTACATTGAAAATTGGCGTACCCATCATTCTTCTTCGAAACATAAATCTACCACGACTCAGTCAAGAAAATGATGAACAATGTTATCGAGGCAACAATTTGTGAAGACGTACTGTTGCCACGTATCCCAATGATCCCGACAGATATGGCATTCGAATTCAAACGTTTGCAGTTCCCGATACGACTCGCTTTCGCAATGACTATCAACAAAGCACAAGGACAATCGTTGCAAGTGAGTGGATTAACTTTGGAGAATCCATGCTTCTCACATGGGCAGCTCTATGTGGCCTGCTCACGCGTCGGAAAACCTTCTGATTTATTCGTTTACGCACCGGAAGAACAAGAAATATTGTGTATCCCACAGCACTTCAATAAATATCGAATTGAAACGAAACGCTGCAATGTCACAATTTTTTCAAAATGAACAAAATCAATAAAATGACTCTCAAAATGAATTGAATATTTGTGTAATGTCTTTCCTTCAAATTTATTTTATTTGGTGGCGTAGCAACGCAGGGTACAGCTAGTACAATCATAAAAATAAATTAAATCCTTAACTTATAGGTGATTCACCTTTCTGGCCAATGTGTGTATTCCATCAATACATCAACACAATAGTATTAAAAATTACTAGACATTTAATTAAATGAAATAATAAAAAGCCCCAAAAATAAATGTCCCTCGTCGAATATTTTCCATCCCGACACCAAAACTAATATTGAACGAACAAAAAGTTCAATTAATCGTGCATGTCCGCCATTAATTCCGGGCACGCCTCGTGTCTTTTTCTCCGGATTCTTTTTCATTCCATTTCCTGAGCGATCACGTTCGACCAAACATACAATAAAATTACTTAACTGGAAAGAGTTCGTCCATATTGTCGACGCGCGAAAAAAGTCGTTGGAAATATTATGACCGCCCTAGTGTGACAAATAAGGGTACTAATTCGTACACGGACACTGGCGGAAACCGATTAAGGTGAACAGTTTGGCTGTCAGCAGTAAAGACGCAATAAAAGTGTATAGGTGCCTACGTGAAAGATAGAGAAAATTACGTACAAGTTAACGAGAACGCTGCACTCGCAGCTGGGATTCTTAGTTCATCAATCTAGTTGTCTCTGTGCGGAACTAATACCTTCAATCTTTATAATTGCTAAGATTCATTGAATTCGGTGAAGGTTCTGTACAGCTTCTTCGTCTTTAAGGCGAGCAAGTTATACGACATACAATTACGTTACTAGTAAATAAATAGTTCACAGACAAGACGTAAATTGTTGTACTTTATCTAGCGAATTGGGAATCTAAATAATATACTTCCCTCGCAAGATTTTAGATGGATTTTCGTTTTTATTTTTTGAATCCAGAGTTGGAATAATGATGAAAATATGATTCATTTGTGAATGATATCCATAAATTTATTTTCGAATCCTTTACGAATTTTATTTTCTATTCTTAGAAAAAATGTAAATCAATCGCAAATGAATATTAAATATAAAGATTTAATAAATATTTATCATTCCTGAATGGAAAATTGTGTAAATAATATTAAAACACGGACGTTTAAAAACTTTCATGTACTCGTGATATCCTTCAAGTTTAAACTTTAATTCACCAAAAGCATAACATGGTGATAGCCATGAAAAACAGAATCGTTCACGTTAGCAATAGAAAGTTTCTTAATAACAACCTCAAAGAACTATTTAGGATTTTCATTAACAATGGTTGCCCTAAGCATATCTTAAAAATTTTAATATACAATACCAACTTTTACTGTTTTTAACTGTTCTCTTTGGGTTGCTGTAATGAATCCATTTTTCAGCATCCGTAACGATGAGATGAAGAAAACCCTTACTTTTTTGCAGCTGGAGCAGTTGTTCACAGGCGAAAAAACGACGCTCAACGTCTCTTGACTTCAAATCATAAGGAACCCAAGTTCCTTGTTTTTGAATCATTCCCAACGCAAGCAATCGCTGGGAATGGCTTGGCGGGTAACTCCTAATGCTAAAGTAAGCTTTTTTTGCGTTTGGCACGGATCCTCATCGAGCAATGCCTCCAATTCAGCGTCTTCGAAGGTTTTTGGTCTTCCTTCACGTGAACAGTCGTCAACATCGAAATCACCGTCTTTGAAGCGACGGAACCAATCACGGCACGTTGTTTCGCTTAGAGCAGCATCTCCGTAAACTTTTTGGAGTTCTCGATGCGCTTCGGCCGCCGTTTTCTTCGAATGAAAGAAGAAAAGCAACACTTCCGACAAATGACGATTATTTGGCACAAAATCAAACATTTTCACACAACCAAAAGTATATGACGCAAGAACAAAATCACTAATATGTCAAAGTGGTTTGTTTACCATTTGTCACAATCGACCAGCACTTACTACTGTAGCCATCTCTTGAAAAACAACGAGAACTTAGTTGCGCACCTAATAAATAATTTTTTACTTGACATTTTTAACATAATTTTTTAAAACATCTAATGCTAGTGATTCCTTTCCATAATCCTTAATCACCACACAAGAGCCACCTACTACTTTACGAGCCTTTCCAGTATTATTGATTTTACATAAACCTGTCCATTTACCAAGTTTCCTGTTATCTAATTTGATCAGTGGAATATCATGTTCGGAGCACAAAGCCGTTACCAAATTTTTGTACATCGGTTCATCACAATTTTCAGCTAAAATACATAACGAAAGCTTACCCTTCATCGAGTACTTTGTCGGCTTCGTGCAATCCACGTACGACGCCGTCGTGAATCAAGGCGTTCTTCAATACTTCTTGCAATGCTTAGTTTACATCGCCCCTATACAGCGCTTCGTCGCTAAATTCTTGGTCCGTCATTTCTGTTTCACTCGACTAATGGCAAAAGCGCAACTATTTAACATCAATAGTGTCTACAAGATCAATTGTGTAGATTGTGAAGGTTGCTGCATTGGGCAGACTTCGCAGTGGCTCATACAGCGACTAATCCAGCATAGAAGTGATTGCCGGGTGGTCAAGAATTCATGTGCGCTAGCGCGGTGCTGCATCGATGACTCACATACGTTTGACTTTGAACGGGTAAAGATTCTGGAAACTGAAAACAATTATAGGAAGAGACTATTTTTGGAGATGTATCACATTAACAAGCACAGAGAATGTGTCAATTAGGGGTCAGATTGACCGATTACACGTAATTTACTACAACATATTAAGGATACTACACCACTAATGATCGAAACCAGGTTTTTATTTTGTAATTGATTTTTGATTAACCCCTGTATAGTTTTGGTCTTTCTTCTGGTGGAGGTGTTTGCGTACTATTGACTTTGGTTTGTCTTATATTTTGTGCATACATTTTTAATTCACGTTCCGTTTTTTTGTATCATTCCCGCTTTTCATAATTCTGTACAGTTTTACGGACGGACAAAATAGGTTAAACTAATTTTGCTGAGTTGAATTTTATTTTATTTTACAATGTATTTTAAAATTAAAATTGAGAGTTATTTATACAATTATTTTGAATCTGCCAGTGTATGACTCCTTTTAGTTTGTAAGTATTAATAATTGAATTGTAATTGCCACTACTGTTGGTGTCCATTTGTAGCACACTCCTGAGTATTGAAAGCTAAAATTGTTTGAGTCTTTATTCTACAGACCGATACACCTGATAATAGTTTCGTTTAAGACTTTAAGTTTAACATAGTGTGACATAGTGGGCGCCACTAATCAATGTCACTACTAAAAATTAACCTCCATCTTTAGTTAACCTAAATCCACCGTACCAGTGCGATACGTGTAGTGTTGTAGTTACAACGGACAGTCAAAATTGACAAGTTAGTTGAAAAGTGGAATTAAGTCGAGAACATTTTCGCGGAATAATTTTTCATAAATTTCGAAGGTAATTATCTCAACAAGAATGCCTTACCGAATTGGTTTCTGTTTTCGGCAATGAAGCACTACATCAGTCAACAATTTCTCGTTGGTATGGAGAATTCAGACGTGGACGGATCAGTCTTAGTGGCGATCAGCAGGTTCACAAAAGCGGCAGTCACTCAGGAAAACGTCGATGCTGTGCGCAAGAACGAAGACCGACATGTGCCATATCGCCAAGTTGAATAATTGTTGGGGATTTCGAAGACCTCAATTCTATTTTTCGCATAAAGAATTGCGTGTAAGAAAATTAGTTTGCCGTTGGATATTACATCTGTTGCCCGAAGAACACAAAGTAGGTGAATTGGTGTCAAAAAAACTCTAGATCGCTTCAACGCCGAAAACTCTAAAAACGTCTACAACATTGTCAGTTGTGATGGATCATTGTGCGATGTTGACAAATATCACCTAGAGCAAGTGTCATTTCTTCGAAGCACTAGTTTATGTTTATCTTATTTCGTGAGCACAATGCCATCGCAAGCAATTTACACTCTCACTGCTAATGAATAACTGAGCCCATCAACATGGCGCGGCTGCTACTATGCACATATGAACATGTCTCAATATGCAGCAACGAGCAGCTTCCTACAATTCATTGTTGCGTCATATTGCAAAACTTTCCTAGTACCCTTTGTATGTTTAGAAGTTTAAATGTTCGCACTTTGTATGTCTATAAAAGTGCAATTAAACTTTCTGCAGGTCATCAATTAATATTTGTTTCAATAATAAAGTTTAGTACGTCTTATTAGATTCGAGGTTCACATTTCTCTGTGGTCCAGTAGTCAAGGTGGCTTTCCTGCAAACAGAATGCGTGGGTTCAAATTTCACGAGAAATCTTAAATTTTTCGAAAAGTATCTGCAAAGATATAATTCATGTATCTCTCTATGGCATTTATTCAAGATTTTTAAACATTATTTCCAATTTCGTCACATTAAATTAAATTATTTATTCATACAAAACCAACAAAGGAGCATTCCTTTCAAAGTGTTTTGTATAGTGATTAACAGCAGGGTTTTGTTAAAAGTGTTACTGATTTACGACGTAATCGACCGGGTCCTTGAGGATATGAAGCTATTAAAACGTTAAGAGGGCCCCATTCACTGCATAGCTGTCTCTTTCTCCCGCATTGATTGCACTTTTTCCTGCGATAGTACTGCCCGGTTTCTACTCAAGCTACTATTGCTCCTACCGCAACTTTGGATCCAATCCAAGTAACTGTATTTTGTGTTCAGGAATTTTTAGAGTATTCAACGATTACGCGGCTATTTCAGTTGGTCTATCTTAATTTATAGTTGAGCGTAAATAATGGTCTTCAATGAATGAACAGAAATCTTCTTTCATTGTTGACATAAGCCATTGTACGCTTTGTTTTGTTTAACGGAAAAAAATGTATTTACTCGTAGAATTTATGTACAATAGGAATTAGTGATATATATTATAGTATGGCTTCATATTGTTACACTTCCCATATCCAATAATTTTTTGTCATGTTTATAAATTTTCTCAATAAATTTAATTACGATTCGATTTTATATACCAAATTAGTATTGTTAAGACAACGTTTGTATGTTACAAATTCGCAATAGAGTAAACGATACTTCATTTCATTAGAGGTTTGAATATCGTATGACATTACTTGAAAAAACTACACAGGATAATTATTCGAGCAAAAAAAAAAACATACTGTGCTTTCATATTAAAATGCTACAAACACCGTATCGTATTATATTCGGGTCTAGATACCGAATGCCGATCAGAATGTAAAGTGGTGGGGCGCGAGTCAGTCGAATCACAACAACGACTGACTACCGATTACAGATTAAGTAGTTGTTCGTAGTACTTGGCGGAAGGTCTATCACTGACTGTCCAAATTGTTTACGTCCAAAAATTAATAAATTATAATTACTTTCAACTGTACAATTAGGTATTTTTACAATAAGTTTCGAATTGAACTAAAAGACGTTTTCGAGTAAAACGTTTAAAAATAAAAAAAACTCTTAAAGAAGCTAAAAAATAAAATAACTTCTCGGAACTTAAAAAATACTCTTTAAACAGAAAGTAAATATAACTTGCCAAAACTTATAAAATACTTTTTAAATACAGAAAATAAATTCAATTAATTAAATTCTCAAATGTCCCTCTTGCTTGCGCTAAACAGTACCCCAATCTATTATAAAATTCATTTCGAACATTGGCCAGTACAAGAGGATTAATAATTTGGAATTGGTGTTCGATACTAACCCGTAATTCTTCCAAATTATTAGCCCTTTCTTCTTGATGCCCATATAACTTTGATTTTATGTAACCCCATAAAAAAAAGTTGATAGGGGCTAAGTCTGGTGACCTTGGTGGCCAGCCAATTGTACCACTATTAGATATAACTCTTTGGGAGGAATATATTATTTAAATATTCATTCACAATTCTAGTTCCATGGGCCGGACAACCATCATGCTGGAACCATACGTTCTCCAAATTGGGATTAATAGTTCTCAAAGCAGGGACAATGTCGTTTCGAAGAAGATTCAAATATATTTCCCCATTTAAATTTCCTTCGATAAAGAATGGACCAATAATGTTATTCCCATAAATACCAGCCCAAATATTCAATTTTTCAGGATACTGTGTCCCCGTATTCAATTGTCGATACTCGTTTTCAATAGACCAATATCGAAGATTCGACGGATTGTGTTTACCATGCAACGGAAACGTGGATTCATCGGTAAACAGGATAGTCTCAATGAAGTGTTCATTCGCATTTACACGTTCTATTACAGTTTCACAAAATTCCATTCTGCGGTGTTGATCAGCATGAAAAATTTCCTGATGAGTTTGGTATTTATAGGATGTGTATTTATTTTTCTTTAATATCTTATGAACTTTACCCACGCTAATACCTATCTCTTCTGATATTTTAGATATAGTAATATTGGAATTTTCTTCAACCATTGCGCACACCATGACTTCCTGCATTTCTTTATCGTTATTTATTCTCCGTATTTTATGACATTTACATCTCAAAATGAAACCTTCTGATTTAAACTTTTTAACTACTAATGATATTGTTGTTAATGCAGGAAAGGAACCATCTAAATACTTTTCAGAGAAAAGGCGCTGGATACGCAGTAAAGAATTATCTTTCAAAGCCCATGTTATCATTTGAATTTTTTCTTCCAATATATACATTATCAAAGTAATATAATTAAAAAAATATTTAAATTTAAAGGTCTTACCGTAACACACTCTCCCAAATGCAAACCACGAATGACCGTTAATACGATATCGATACGCCTACAGTCAAATTAGTGGTGGGGCTGCAGCTAGTACGATCAGTAGTCAGTTATAGTCGTGATTCAAATGACTCGCGCCCCGCCACTTTACATTCTGATCGGTATTCGACAGTTAGACCCGAATATAATGTGGTACAGTTTTCGTAGCGAGGTAGAATGAATGCACGGTATATTTTCTCTAATTTCAAAACTTACTCATTCTCAATCAGCCACAATTGTTCTTGCTCTGTTCTAAAAATAAACACACTGATTTCGTTTCAACAAAAGTGGTGCTATCTGTTGATAAATTCATTTTTGAAATGTCAATTCTATAAAACATTCTGTAAAGTTTGTGACATTTCGTTCACTAAAGTCCAAAATGCAATACATGTATGGTGTTTTATATGTCCTCGGTCGAAAATAAGGAAAGAAAAGCAGCAGATAATTAAGCAACGTCACACCTGGAAAACTGCGGCAAAAACTAGCAAGAAACGTACACGATCTGTACCGTCGAAAGCCAAAAGTCACGCTGTGGAATTTGTTTCGTGCCGGTTTTTGCCGTAGTTTACCAGGTGCGACACTGTTTAATTATCTGCTGATGATGACAACTTAGTTGTCGACATACGCATACAGAATACTAAAATTAATGTGGAAATGGATTATACAACCTTAGGGATTATATAACCTTAAGTGATTAAATGGAAAATACACACATAACAAAAATTGAAAAAATGTGAATAGAAATAAGGTATTCCTAATGGAGATGGCAGCCAAAACCGTAGAATTAACGAAATGAAACTTGGGGCTGTAAAAATTAACACTGCTGAAATGGATCCTCAATCATATGTGAAAAAGGAGCCTTATGTAAAACATTTGTTCTAGTTCTTGGAATCAAAAAAGTAAAAACTTTTCATCTAGCACAAAATACATATTTCATTTTCGAACCTTCGTTAATTAAACCCGGTAAATTTTAATGCTGCGTCTGACAATCGTCGCTTTCTCGAACTACGTAACAGCAACGTTATTACATACAACGTAGAGCGACTCATATAAAAGTCTACACATCAGTGTCCGACGTGTTCATTTCACTCGGCGAGCAAGTCATAACTGAGAATCGAGAACATTTGCGGAGCTTTCCATATCTACGTTCGTAACATGCAGTGCAGTATTCGCATCTTTACTTATGGCTATTGAAAAACAACACTTTGCGATTAGAGCACTTCCATGCACTTTTTTAGGGCGTGAATATTTCGAATGAACAGAATAACTTTTGTCACAGGGCAGAGACTATCTACATTGACAATTTAAGGTATTTATTATTTACTTAATCACAAACAGGGGGAGTTCTTCATTTAACTCGTTTACTAGATACATTCGTCATTAATTTTTATGTTTCTGGTTATTTACTTAACATTAAAGTTCAACAGCCGTTCGTAATATCAATCCTAACTCCTTTAATTAGCACCGTAAGGCGAAATAACAGGGTTTAATTATGTAGCTGCATCTACTTGCACAACTCTTAATGGCGCTTATTAACCTCCGCTTCTTCGTTTACTTACTACGCAAACTTACGATGAAGAGAAAAGAAAAAAGGAGGAGACCGACGAAAAACTTCACCGAAAACTTTATTTTTTTTCCTCTCGACCAAGTTCTCGTTTCGAAATTCAAAAATTAATTATCAAACTCATAAAAAATATCGACTCGAAATGCGGAGAAAAAAAATTCAATTAATCGTCAAGTGTCTCAGGGGCATTCAGTCCTGAGAAAACCACCACACTCTCCCACTAACTTTGCAATCAATCGCAGGATGCGAAACGATCGGCTGGGGAGATATTTTTGAGAAGGGAGAAGGTAGAATAATTCCGACGGCTTAAAATACAGTCAATGATGAAACTATGGAATTTTTTCGGATTCATATTTTTAAATTTAAAGTTTTATGTGAAAAATAAATAAACTGAAGTTGTTTACCATTCACTGTTTGTTATTTTCATACAAAAATTTTGTATTTTATACAAGACAACGCTTACATTCTTGATTATATAATTGTTTACAATTGTACTCTTCTTTTTGCGCCAATACTAAACGAATCTTTTATTTACGTTATAGTAAATTTAAAATTTCAAGTGAAAGTAGTTTCACATTTTGGTAGAAATGAAAAACCCATAAATGTGCTAATAGTGTTACACTTAATACGTATATAATAACTTTTTTTAACGTTCTGTAACTTAAAATTTGCGGCAATCATAACGTGGCACACAAATTTCTTCACAATTTGATCTATATTTTCTAAAGATTTTGCTTCTTTTCTTAAGTTAACAATTAATTTGCGAATAGGTTGCGGAACTTCTTAATGAAGTTATCTGCTTCTGGGCTTCCGGGCTGGAACCGCGTCAGTTGTATATCTGTCGACGTTTCGTACCCATTTGTATGGGACATCTTCAGGGCTGAATTACTGCACTGAAACTGAAGTTACAAAATAAAGTTCTTTTTGCAACCGTTTACGAACCAGTAAACATACGTCCTGGAAAGTCATTACCAGTTTTTCTAATAGACGTCGCTAGGCTCAAGTATGCGATGTTATGATCTAACACATATGTCATTTTATTCAACTGACATCAAGCTTCAAAGCCATACATGTTATATTTTGGGAAAGTAACATCGTCATAGATTTTTACCTCTTTGAAAATGTTGAGTTTCGTGCCTGAAAAAGTGCATTTGCGGCACGTATTACTTTTTTTATTTAATTAAAATAAAAAAGCGGCTGAAAATTATCGTTCGTTGGTGGAAACTTACGGTGAGCATGCTCCAATCATAAAAACATGTGAGGCGTGGTTTCGACAATTCAAAAGTGGTGATTGCGATGTGCAAGGCAAGGAACGTTCTGGTAGACCGAAAAAGTGTGAAGATGCGAAACTGCAGGATGAAAATCCAACCCAAACTCAAAAATAAATGGCAAAAGCGTTATATGTGGCCTAAGAAACAATTAGCAACCGATTACGAGCAATGGGAAAAATCCAATAGATGAGAAAATGGATACCACATCAATTGATGACAGGCAAATGGAAAAATCGAAAAATCGTCTACGAAATGCTGCTTCAAAGGTATGATCGGAAGTAATTTCTGCATCGAATAGTGACGGGCGATGAAAAACGAATTTATTTAGAAAACCCTAAACGCAAAAAATCGTGGTTGTCGCCCGGAGAAGCCGGCCTATCGACTCCAAAACCGAATCGTTTTGATCGTAAGACAATGCTTTGTGTTTAGTGGCACCAGAGTGGCGTGGTGTCTTACAAACTGTTGAAACTTGGTGAAAATGTTGATACTGATCGCTAACGTCAACAAATTATTAATATGAACCATGGATTGACATAAAAACGTCCAGAATGGGACCGAAGATACGGTAAAGTGACTTTACAAAGCAAGCACTCGCAGAACAGCACTTCGCCAATTTCAAAGAAGTTAGAAAATGGCTCGGTGAATGGTTTTGTTCAAAGGACAAACAGTTTTTTTGAGATGGCATCCATAAATTGCCTGAAAGATAGGCAAAATGTGTAGAATCAAATGGCCAATATTTTGAATAAATAAATTTTTACATTTTCTCGAAAATTATTTAGTTTTTTTACGAAAATAACCGGCAATGACGTTCCGGCACACCTGGCACGTATCAGTATACATAAACATTCTTCTTTGAGCAAAATAGGTAATTACCTGACCACTGACCGTTCTGATTGAACGAATTATTTGTTTCAAATTTATTTTCATAAAATAAAATATTATATTTATGATGCCAATCTATTTATTAATGTGTTGCAACAATGGAATTATATATTTGTCTTAAAGACGATATTATGTAGGTAAACTAGAGCCATAAATTGAAGATGCCGTGGGATGTATGGAGACTTGTTTGACCCAATGTATGGTACGTCCCATCGATGTGATGCCAAAACTTCAGCCCAAACAAAATTGCGAGACCTACTATTACATCATTTAAACATTATATTACAAAGTAATAAGCGTAAAAACAATATATTTAGGAATTCCGAAATGTTTTAAAAATTTGGTAATGAACTGTAGAATCACAGAGAGGGGATAATATAAAATATTTTTCTCTCAATTTTTGATTTAAAAAAGCGCACATTCAAATTTAATGGCAAATTTAATCCTCGAGAACAAAAATATCTCCGCCGTTAGAATACTAATATAAAAATTATACAATGGAAACAGATAATTTGAATAAAGATATAAAAGGATAAAATGAAAAGAATGGTCGGGAAAAGGACGGCATTGTACAGAATCCGAAGTGAGAACAGCACGGACGGGCAGAAAAAGAATTTCGATATTGAGGGCGGTCGATTTGAAAACGGCATTTCCAGTTCTGTTAGCTTGCAAGAGGACCGTCGAAAGATATTCACGGAGAGAAACGAGGGAAGGGAGTAAATAAAGTGCTTTTCAATTATAATAGATGACCTGTCAAGAAAAAAATGAACCGCGTTCCCTTAGCTCACTTAAAAACAGATTGTAATTCTTTTTTTTATATTGTCGTAGAAACCTTACCGTATGATTTACAATTTTCTAACTTGAAATAAAAAAAAAACTGACGTTTTATATTATGGAACGTATAAAAGCAAAAGAACACAGCACAACACAAGAAGTAAAAGAAAACACACCTGGTATTAAGAGTATTTTACGTCCTTAATGCGAATAGTACTTACAATTATTCCATTGATTATTCATCAACGATACTTACCTCGCGTCTGAAGCTACTGAATTTTATTGCATTAATTCTTATATCTTCCACTATATTCTTGAAAATCTATTGTTTTATAGAACTTCAGCTTGTTTAGCACGTGAACCGACTTTCTTTACGGAATCGGTCATAAAAATCAAAGAGGGTAACAGCTACAAATATATATTTTTCAATGTAGCTCGTTTTCCCGTTTAAATATGTTTCCATATTAATGATATATTTTAAAACAGATATAAGTAGAGCAGTTAATTTTTGTGGGCGCGACAGGATTGGATCCGTTGTGGTATGTACATATATTTGTATAATGGGTGTTCTTTAAGCTGCATGAGAACTGTCGATATCGATAACTATGGTATGACAGCTGAAAATGTCAAACTGTGTCGACATCTCTGTTCAGTAAGGCAAGTCATCATGAATCGTTTAACGCCAGAACAACGCTTCCAAATTGTGGAAATTTACTTTGAAAAAAATTAATCTGTTGGCAAAGTTCATAGAGCACTTCATCCATTTTACGGTCAACATAATCGGCCTAGTAAGCAACCAATTCATGCAGTTATTAATCGTGTTCGCACTAATTTTACTCTTCTCGATTCGAAACCATCAACAAGACAAAGAAATGTGCGTATCGAAGAAAATATTACTACTGTAGCGCGAAGTATTGAAGAAGACGCCGAAATTTCGATTCGTCATCGTTCTGAACTTGTTGGCCTTTGTCCTTCGACTACGTGGAAAATTCTACCTAATGATATTGGCTTATATGCCTACAAACTACAGCTCGTGCAAGAATTGAAGCCAAACGACCATCGTTTGCGTCGCATTTTTGCTGATTGGGCTCATTTGAAACTGGCCGAAGATGAACACTTTTATCAAAAAATTGTGTTTCGTAATGAAACTCATATCTGGTTAAATGGCTACGTCAATAAGCAAAATTGCCGTATTTGGAGCGAAGACAATCCTCAAGCAGTTAACGAATCACTATAACATCCATTAAAATTGACTGTTTGGTGCGGTTTACACGCTGGCGGCATTATCGGTCCTTATTTCTTGCGAAATGAGGAAGGAGCTGTCGTTGCGGTGAATGGCGAGCGCTATCGAGTCATGCTGACTGAATTTTTGTTTCCAAAAATTAATCAGCTAAACATCGACGACATTTAGTTCGAACAAGATCGTGCAACTTGCCATACAGCGCGCTTAACAAAGCGATTTATTGCAAAATCAATTTGGTGACAACTTTATTTCCAGAAGTGGTCCTGTTCACTGGCCCCCTCGATCGTGCGATTTAACGGCTCTGGATTACTTTTTATGGGGCCATGTTAAGTCATTGGTTTATGCCGACAAACCAGCAACTCTTGAAGCATTGGAAGCCAATATTCAAGCCACCATTGACGCCATACGGCCAGAACTATTGGAAAAAGTAGTCAAAAATTGGACTGATAGAATGGACAATGTAACTCGTGCCATGAAATTATCTACCAGATTATAATAAAAAAAATTTCATTCCAACAATATTTCCTTCTTGTATTACCATTTTAAGTTCTCAAGCTCTTAAAAAAACACCCTTACTAACAAACATATAGCATATATCCGACTGAGCAGAGCGAATGCTATCGATCGGCTTTGGATGAGCAATATATATTATTTACCTCCTACCTTTAATTTAAGTGTTAGGAAGGGTTAAGGGAACTACTTTTTGCCTCCTTAGATAATTCGATAAATAATAATGATAATATAATATTATTTAATATTTATTTGCAGGCGCCCAGGAAAATATTAAGATAATATTTAAATAATGAATAAAATTGCATCTAATTATATGACTTTTACAACATTATACTGAATAAAAGTTAGGTAACAATATGGCTCAAAACGTTAGACTTGAATAAACGA
Organism: Dermolepida albohirtum; assembly: GCA_031893035.1. Taxonomy (NCBI): domain Eukaryota; kingdom Metazoa; phylum Arthropoda; class Insecta; order Coleoptera; family Scarabaeidae; genus Dermolepida; species Dermolepida albohirtum. The sequence goes on along the minus strand of JAVIWB010001955.1, from coordinate 6,222 downwards.
GGATTGTAACTACACATTGGATCATCGTCGGCCCAAATATATCGACGTGACAAGGAATTTTGTTGAGAAATAAACACAATTTTATATCTCAAAGTTCTTTTCTTTATTTTCAGTCCACGTACATTTCGGACCAGCCTCATATTACAAAATATAAATCTACATTCATCTTTAAAGATCATTTGATTTTCTTATTTAACACAAACCATTTCATAAGATCGTATCTCCGTCACTGTTACAATAAAAACGTTTTCTTAATCGATATTTTCATGTTTATAATTGACAATTTTAATTTGCAACCATGAAAATTTTAATTAACTTAGAATCGAAGATAAGATAGAATCGATGAATCTTTTATTACTGTCAAAAGTACTTTAAAAGCCCTGACAGATATAAATTCATATTATAGAGACTCGAAAATTTTACTGTTCCATAAAACGTCTATTCGATATTCGAATTTTTTTTCTGCTTTAATCGCAATAAAAAAAATTACATATCTTAATGTCCCGAAAGTTACTATGCAATATTGTTTTAAGGGAAGAATATAGCTACTATAAAAATGTAACGGTTTAATTGCTAATGCAAAAGAAGTGTTAAGGGATGCATTAGATTGAATTTGATCGAAGCTAATATTATAAGGAAATATTTAAGTATCAAAAAGGTCTTGTATTTTAATTTCTACTACTTATTTTTTGAGAAAGAACTAGATGTAATCAGTTGCAAAAAGGAAAGTTTCCACTATAACTTAAATATCATGGAAATTCTCTTACAATCATATTCGATTCCAGAGCAATATATTACCTTTTAACAGCTAATTAGAAGAAATATCTGTAACAGCTTGAATAAAGACGCGATATATACATACACCTATACATGGGCAATATAAAAATTGCTTTACATAACAACTCGTAGTCTGCAAAAATTATACTTCCACGTCAATAACACAAGTATACGCGGTTTTGGATCTAAGCAACCAAAAGCTGTTTCTAAGGTTATTTGGGGCGCTGAATCTGAATCTGCACTCCGTTTCTTTATATTGGTTCTAGTTTTCGAGATATTAAATAAACACTTTTTTTACAATTTTTGACAATCTCCATTTTATTCACTAAAAAGTGTTAAATTAGAAATGAAGAGCAGTCGAACTGAGTCGCTTGTACTGTTTGGGATCTGTTTCAAGCATTAAAGTCCAACAGTAGTCGCTCACCTGCCCTCGTCCCAAAATCCTTGGTATCGTTTATCGATTTTCGCCAAATCTTGGCGTAGTCGCTCTCCTTGCTCGTCGCTTGTATCACCCAAGTTTTCAGGAAAAAATTCGAGATCGGAATGCAAAAAATGTATTTTGAGAGACATTCGAGCTCCAATCTTGCAATAATTTTGCAACAAACTGTCGATTTTCTTCTTGAAATCCGGGGATTTGCGGTTACCGAGAAAGTTGTGAACAACATCTTGAAATGATACCCATGCTGCTGCTTCATTGGGCGTTATACATTTTGTAAAGTTTCTGTCGGCCATTAATTTTCGAATATCAGGTCCGACAAATATTCCCTCTTTGATTTTGGCGTACGACAATTTGGGAAATAACTTGGTCGAGCACTCAAAAGCCGGTCCTTCACTCGTACCTGGACAAATTGGCAAAGGATCATTGCTCGCACGGGGAACTTGCTTAGACACTGATGATACTTCAGGATATTTATATTTTGCTAGTTTTTTTTGCATTTAGACCGACGACATTCATCAAGCAAAAGTAACAATCATCTACATGGTTTTTCGGCTCTCTCCATAACATTGGCAATGAAAATGAAAAACATGCTTTTTACCGCTTGACCATTTGTATAATACTGTGCTACACGCGTTACAAAACAATTTCGGTACCCACGGCTTGTGAGTGTTTAATACAGAGAAATCAAAATAATAAAAATATGCATTTCTGATCACATTAGTAATAACTTTGCCACTTTTTCTAATCCTATAACATCCGCAAACATAACAAAAACACTTTGAATCAACTTTACAATTCTGTCTTTGCATTTTCACACGTTTTGGATACAAAAAAAAAAACTTTAAAAATACAAACTAAATAATGTTTCTAGCGACGCCAATAGCTGACTGTCATTATGATAGCGCAATGCTGCCAACATGCGCGAACTCACAAACTAGAACCAATTTTGAAAAACGAAACCCGGGTTTGAATTCAGCACTTCAAATAACGTCAGGATTTGTTCTCATCTGCTCTGATCCAAAAGTTGACCGGAATTTGTAAACTTGTGTAATTATATATAAACATATAATTAAGTTTTTCACGATAAGAAATTTTTAATGAAAATTATATTATTTTCTGCTATTCCATCGTTAATTAAATACACAGAAATTAATTAAAAATTTCTGCTCTGGAGAAAGACTCGGACTTCTATCTGCCGTTTTCTAGACGACTACTTTACCAATTAAGCCACCAGGCAGTGTAACCTCGAGTCCTTTAACACGCCATAAATTGCATTATGGAACCGATCTAATATTTATGATGTCAATAATTATATATAAATATATAATTAAGTTTTTCACGATGGGAAACTTTTAATGAAAATTATATTATTTTCTGCTACTCCATCGTTAATTAAATACACAGAAATTAATTAATTGGTAAAGCAGTCGTCTAGAAAACGGCTGATAGAGGTTCGAGTCCTTCTCCGGCGCAGAAATTTTTAATTAATTTCCGTGTGTGATGTGATAGTTCTTGAGATTCATAAAAGCGTCTTACTACACTGATTCTATCCAAATTAATCGATTTATAATTACACGTATTCTTTTAAAATCCATATTAAACTTTCCTGCAGTATCATGTACATATTTATGCACATAAATATTTTACAAATGTTACATAGTTAATTAATATATACGAGAGTGTGTTACACATGTATTGCATGTGAGTTTAGTCTCGTACTACATTGCATAATTATTTTTACTTAAATACTTTGTTTAAGATACACAGCAGTATCTATATTGGATCGTGAAGTAAAGTCTAGAATTTGTATCAGGTAAAATGAAACACAAACTCACTGTAGGACATCAAACAGTTTTCCTTATATATGCGTTCACAATTATATTGTTTTTACATATCTACGCACAATTATTACCAAGGGAAAGATTAAGAAACTTCCAAGAACAAAATAAAAATAAACACAGCTAATATTGATCCGATCTAGACAGAAGAAGACAACAAGAAGGATCGTACAAGTTCCAAGGAACGCTATCAAGATTGACGAATATCAATGTCAGGTTGCCTAAACAAAATAAATTTCTTTTGATATTTCTCGTATTTCTCGACTTGCCATTCCCGCCGTCTTCCCTCCTTATTATTTTTCCAACTTTGGTTCGCCGTTTTGTCCCTTTGTTTTCACATTTCCCCTGGTAATATCGACAGGGATCTCTTTTGAATATCTTTGGAAAACTCGATACAGTCTTTCCCCTTTTATTAGACAAAGGAGTGCGTAGGATCGAATGTGAGATGAATCTGTCTGTAATTAGTGGCTGTTTGAGTTTCTTATCTGCTTTTATTCGGATGTGGAGGATCCCGGTTGATCGTAATAAATTCTAATCAAAAAAAAAAACAAAGGAAATACATTGGGAATTTTACGATGAAACACGAAATTTCGAAGTTTTACACCAAGACAATGATTGATTTTGTCTTCTTGGTAAAAGAATTCCATAGTTAAAGAATTAATTAAATAAATAAAGTCTCTGCAAATTTTCTTTTTCAAATTTTTCTCGGTATGCGTATTTGAAAATCAAAACGTAGATAAATCGTCGATGAATTTCTAAGTTTAATTCGAGGCGAAAAATATATTTCGAATGTGTGTAGTACCTTTCCATAACGCTAACATAATAAATCGCAAACTCTAGGTATCAATTGAACATCACCAGAAGCTATTTTCGTGAAAGATATTTCAGTAAATTGTAGTCGAGTGACCCATCGCAACACCTGTAAACTATAGAAAGATTAGTATAATGGAAGACCACTTTTAACTTTAAGTTTTTATTCAATAAAGCGACTTCAATTGTTTTGTTCTATAACTTCTCGCGCATAGGGCTACTGTATAAATTAAAATATAATAATTATATGTATATATATATATATATATAATAAACAAGGAACTAGTAGGTAATTCGGTCTGTGAACTGAAAGACTTGATACTTTTTTCTTTAGACACTCTATATTTCGCCACTGCTTGGTGGTTTCTTTAGGAGAACCAAGCTACAATTAAAATGGCGATTTCTTCTTCAATGTTAGCTTTCAAGACTTGCAAGGTTCGTGGTTTGTTTTGGTAAACGCGAGATTTTAAAAAGCTCCAATGGAAGAAGTCTGGTGCTGTTAGATCTGGCGATCTGGACGGTCAGTTCAAATCTCCAAAACGGCAGATCACTCGATCTGGAAATTGGTATCTCAAAATCTCCATCGTTGCCCGAGCTGTGCGAGCGGTTACTCCGTCCTGTTGAAACCAACAATGATCGAGACTCAAAGCAGCAACTTGCGGCAAAAAAAAAACTCGTTTAGCATCTGCCTGTAACGCTCACCATTTACGGTTACGGTGGTGCCATCGGCGTCTTCAAAAAAATAAGGGCCAATCACTTTTTCACGGCAAATGCCGCACTAAACAGTCACTTTGTGGGGATGCAATGGCTGTTCATACATTTCATGTGGATTCTCTGTGCCCCAGAAATGCAAATTTCATTTGTTAACATAACCACTTAAATGGAAATGGGCTTCATCGCTTATGATTTTTGATACGAAATCATCCTCTTCTTGCACCAAGTTTAACAGAGTATAGCAGTATGTTAACCTTGTCCGACGATCAGCAGGTAGCAATTTGTGACCAGTTCGCACTTTGTAGAGGAACATTTTGAAAGGAACGTCTGCTGATGCCTAATTGTGTGCATTGTCGTCTCGTTGATGTTTGTGGATTCTCTCTGACGTCGTCGGCAACAACAGCGATGTTGTCGGTCGAACGAGCAATACGAGGCCGGCCATTTCTTGCGACATCTGTAGTGGACACAGCTTGCACGAGGCGTTCAGACAAACGCTTAATTGTTCGAGCACAAGGACACGGCAACGAGGAAAACGACGACGAAATTCACGCTGCAATAAAACAAGAGACTGAAAATTTGTCAAGTAAGCGGTAACAATAATTCCACGTTCTCGAGGTGTGTATCGCTCCATGGCTTGTTGATAACTAATTCTCTATATATCTACATCATAAATGTCAAAGCACAGGGACGTTTGACGGCATCTGCAAAAATGGCAACCCATTCAAATTATGACATTACTTTTGCGCCAGCTGTTACATTGAGTGTAGCAGCGTTTTTATGTTAAACGAATGACATAACCTCTGTAAATTATATATTTACTGAAAAGATACGCATTGGCTTGTATTTGTTTATATTTTCTATCAACATTTCTTAAATCGTGTTACATGTAATATACATAATTTAATTGTAAATCGATTGGAAATAGCCGCTACCCTCGGAAACAAACAATTTTGACTCTCACCTTCATATAACGGACGTATTTATATTAAATTTTAGTGGGTTATTTAGAAGTTTTTCTTTATTATTATTATAATATTCACTTCAAATAGTACACTAATTTCGTTTCGTTTAAATATCATTACTAGAAAAAAATGGAAAAAATTGTTACCAGGTTAAAACGTGTTTCAGATACTCACATACATGTATCTATATATATCACATCACAAAACCTCTACTTAAAAGATTGGAAATTTTTCTTCTTCAATTCTTTACCTAAACCTCTTGCCCTAGCCAAGTTTAATAAGTAGAATCCCTTTATCCTTTGAACCGACTACCCACATTTCTTTTATGTGAAATATGTATGTAGGGAGATTAAGGTATTTAGGATGAATACGATCAAAGATATTATTCCAAGTTTTTTATTTACCATAAACTTTATAGAATGCTACTCGCTAATGCGAAATTTAATGTTCCACATATAAAACATTAAAAACAGTTGATATTTGAAATCGTAATACTTACAAAGTGAATTTTACATTTATTTTTTTTATATTTTCGATTTAACAAAAGAATAGAGTGTAAAATATAGAACTTTTACTTACATTAAGCATTGTAATTATTAACGAATGTTTATAGTCAAAATTTTTGCTATTGTTTCTACATTTCTTCTCTCCAAATTCTACCTGTTGTTTTACTTAGATTCTG